>JAODPA010097486.1:0-22078 GCA_025585075.1 Nepenthes mirabilis
ACCGAGGTGAAAGGGAATCGAACTGGAGATAGAAGTGCGGACTCAAGGATGAGCGCCGACACACTATTAGAGGCCAAGGGCCCCAGTAATGCAATCTTCAACAGATGAAAAGCCTTCGCTCTATTCAGAAGGCCGCAACGAAGTCTTCGAGGACACCGTGACCGTCGAATCCATCGCAGGGACACGAGAGGGGGGAGACGGGTAGCTGAACCTGGGGGGGCCAGGCCAGCAACCGGGAGGCCGGCCAAGGCGGTCGCTGGTGCCACCCAGCACCCCAGGCAGAATCTGCCTGTCAATGAAGATGTTGAAGGCTGGTGCATTTGTTTGACGTTGCTGGTTTTGATGAGGCTCAGGCATTCTGTTTCTTCCTATTGACTGGTTTGGGGGAGCCTGTGCAATGGGTTAGGACCTTTTGGCTGATGTTTTGTTAAGCTGGCGTGGCATTATTGGTTGCAAATGATCCTTCTGAGGAGGGGGTTTCCTCCTGCTTGCTGATGCTTGAAGTGAGGAAACTACTGGCATGGTGCTAATGTTGTGGGCTGCATCTTCCATTAGCTGCACTTGTGCTGATGGATTTTGTTTGTCCCTGATGCTGTTAATCAGTAGCTCCTGTTGGTCTTTGTCCCTAGTGTAGTAGGCCAGAGCCTATGCATTCACCTGGGAATTTAGTCTCCATTGCTGTGTGGATGTGTATCTGGAAAGGAGTCTTTGATGCAGCTAGTATCTTGGATACAATGCTTCTGACGGCAGGTTGCTGATGAGGCTGGCTGATGATGGTGGATGCTGCGAATGGCTGGATGCCTCTTTTGCTGCTGGTGCCATATGTTGGTGCTGTTGCTTACTTGGCCTGCGTGAAGGTGGAATGGCTGAAATTCTAGGTCCCTGTCTGACGGGAGCCCCTGGAATGTGCAGTTACCGCTTGATTTCTTGCTGGCGCTGGAGTGGTGTCGTGTTGCTTCCAGCTGCTGGATTTCTAGGGCTGCATTTAGTTCTTGCTTATGTTTAATGACTCTGTTCATTTACGGTCTTTTAGATTGTTCCTCTTAGAGGTTTTTTTGAGATATTCTATGATGTACTAATTGCTCGGGGTATGCCTTAACTTTTTATGTTCTAACTCTAAGTCAAAAAACTTGGAGTTATAACATAGGTTTTGTAAATTTCTTTTCTTCCTTTAATCCAAAATACACACTTACCAAAAAAAAAAAGGCTTGCATGTGATTCATGTGCTTTTTTGAAACAGTTAGTTGCCGGCTGATGATTCCTGTCTGGATATGTTGTGGCTGCCTGTTATTTTGAACCCTTTGAGAATTGAGAGTTCGATGCTTGTAATGCATTAATAGTTGATGGGGTCTGGGGTTGTTGCTCTGTTGCTGATAATGTAAAAGGTTTGCCCGGTCGTGGTTTGGGGTTGTTGCTGCAATATTGAAGCTAATTGTGGATGCTGTAAAATGGGAGCTGGGTGCTGTCAAGTTGCAGAATCTTATCTTTTTGTATTTGAGTCTGGAACTGTGGCTTCTGTTTTCTCTAGGCTTATTTTTCATGTACTTGAGGTCGATTATTCATGCTGTAAAATTGAATGGCTGGTGTTGCATTGGCTGGGGAGGTTTTGCCCCTTCCTGCCAATGGATGTTATTCCTTGGTCCATGCTGAAGATGTTTGACCTGCTGCTGATGCTGATTTGCAGCATTTTGAGGGTTCGCAGACCAGCTGCATTTGTATGTGCCGACCTTTAGTGTACTCTTGCTGATGCATTTAATCTGTCGTAAGGCTTCTGGAAGGTTTGTGATGTGGTGATGGAAATGCCATGCCTCTTTATAATTATTGACAATGGCCTTTGGATATGATGCTGCTGCTGATCTCATGTGGCTGTGAGCCATGCCTTTGATGTCAATTGGAGTTGGTAAGTAGCTGCTAGAACTTGGGCGATTTAGTGCCATCGCTCGGAGTGGACTGCATTTGAAGCTTGACCTGCTTTCGTGGAGGATGAATTTTGGGCCATGCTTGTGTATACTCCATTTCCCAAAAAAAATAAAAAAATAATAATAATAAAGGCGAACTCCGAATTCCGGAGTGTGAGAGCTCTGGAATCTGGAGTGTGGATGTGAACTCCGGAATTCGGAGTGGTTTCCACCCTAAAAAAAAAATTTTGAAGATCGGATTCCGGAGTGCAAGAGCTCTGGAATCCGGAGTGTGTGGTGTGAACTCCGGAATCCGGAGGGAACTTCACGTGGAAAAAAAAAATTATTTTGAAGATCAGATTCCAGAGTGCGAGAGCTCTGGAATCCAGAGTGTGTGGTGTGAACTCCGGAATCCGGAGGGAACTCCACGCGGGAGAGAAAAAAAATTTGTAGATCGGATTCCGGAGTGCGAGAGCTCCGGAATCCGGAGTGTGTGATGTGAACTCCGGAATCTAGAGGGAACTCCAAAAAAAAGGATGATGCGTCTAGCGTGTATGAACTCTGGTTTCCGAAGTGGCTTTTGCCCTTTTGGACGGAGTGGCTAGGATGCAAGTGTGGCCTGCAGAATCCGGATCGCCTTTTCCTGGTAGTCTGTTTTTTCGGAGTGCATTGGACGGAGTGACTCTGCAGATTCCGGAGTGGGCCGTAGTGCGCTATGGAATTCAAAATGCATTGGACGGAATACCCTTCTTCTGGAGGTGGGAGTGCAATGTTGAACGAAGTACTTTGGACTTCCTTCTGTGAGGGACGGAGTGGCTTTGGGTGCTGGCGCTGGACTTGCTGTCTCTAGTTCCTGGTGGCTAGTTGATGCTGTAGTTCCACTTAGTGTGATTTGTGTCCTGCCCATCTCTGTTTGGTGAATCAACTGCCGGATGGTTGTGGATGGGGTTGTGTTGTGGTGGTGAAAGCTGCCACGCTGGATTTTGGATTTCAAATTTTGAACTCGATTTTGGTCGCGCCTTCAGTGACGCCTCTCACCTGGCCGGGCGGCGCCGGAGTCGGCCATGGCCGATCTCCTGGTGCCTAGCCCGACCGTCTCCCGTCTCCAATCCTCCTCCCCTTCTCATTCGGCGGCACTGAGAAATCTTTGGATTCGGTGTCGTCCATGCCGTTCGGTCCCAAATCTCCTCTATTAGAGCTATGGTGATGCGATTTCTATGGAGCTGGCTTCTCTTTAGGTGCTCTTCTGGTTCATCCGGCTCGGTGTGGTTTGGTTTTACCACCCTTTTCTCTGGCGCTGGCCGGCTCTGTTACGGGGCTCCGTGCAATTTGCCTTTTCTTCTTCTCGATGGATATGCTCAGTACCTTTGCCCTTCTGATTTGCTCGGGCTGTTGGGTTCCCTTCATTTTAATTGCTTTCGTAGCTTGTTGGTTTTGACGCAGACGAACGCCTGTGCCCGGTTTCTGAAGCCGTTCTGCCGGTACGTCCCTTCCGGTCTGATGGGTTGGGGGAGCCTGTTTGTTTACCTGGTTTGGATGTATGGGCTAGAGTGCGGAAGTTGTGGGAGGGGCCATGTTCGAACGCTGAAATTCCTTCCAATGCGGTAAGCTGTTTGCAGCTTTCATTGTTGCTTTGTTGCAATCTTTTGGATTGCTGTTGTCTGGCTATTTATGCCAGTTTGTTTGCTATTGTTTCTTTGCAACATCTCTAATTGGGCTGCATTGGATGATGATCCTTTGTCGGCTGAACCCTTTGGCTGATGAGTGATGATCCTCTACTTTGGTCCCTGCCGTTGTTCTAAGGTTTCTACTTCTGGATTGGGTGGATTTGCTGCCTGTGAGGTTGCCAAATTGCTGGCTTCTGCCTGTGAGTTGAGGTCCTGCTGGTTAATGCCTCTGTGGGGTTCTTCCTTAAATTGATGTTGATGTATCTGGAGGCTGCATTAAGTGCCTCTCTTTGGGCTGTTGTCTCATCTTGAAGGATTTGTTGCAGCCGAATTTCCTATGGTGTTGCTCTGATTGTTCTTTGGCTGTGGGTCCCATTTTGTTTAGGTTGGGGGAGCCCGTGTGTGTATGGATTGGGACCATTTGGCTGAGGGCTGAGTAGCTGTGGGATATTTTGGTTGCTAAAATTTCTTCCTATTGAGGTGGTGCTGGCCTGTTTGAGTTCAGGTTGCTGTCAATCGGATTGCTTTAATCTGGATTCTACAGCAAGTCTTTGGTACAATTTCTTAAAGACTGGCCTCGTCTACTTCTGCAAAAAGTAGTACAGCTGGATGTTGGCAATTTTTCGTGGGGTGTTTTATCCTTTCTTGCCTAGCTGATGTTGTTGCTTGAGGAAGGTGGCTCCTAAGCTTCGTTTCAGGCTTGCAAATGGAAAGTATCTGGGTCTTGTTGGTGTTTTTGCTGGACGATTTACCTGGCTTGCATTGGCTCTTAAGCCAGAATGGGACTTGTTCTCTCATTTGTGCATTGCCGGTATGCAATGGCTTATTTGCCGAAATGGAATTGAACTGCCAACGTGGACTAAGCAATCCTAATTCTGATCTCTATTGTCCCGGTTTGGAATTCAGCTCTTTATGCTGTTGTGGCTTGATCAGTTTTGGTTTCCATCAGGGCCGGTTAAATGGCACGTTTGGGATGGTATCTTGCTAAAGCTGACAGCTTTCTAATTTGCTTGTTTGCCGGTTGCTGAATGGGCATGAGGCCGGTTTGGTTTCGTGGCCAGTCTGCCGGTGCTGACATGGCAAAATTTTGGGCTTCTGGCCGGTTAGGCCTTGCTGAGCTGGAACAGTAGGATTTATTTGATGTTGCTCGGCTGTTGGAGTGGCTGCTTTTGGCTCTGGACATCCAATTGGCTGCCGTTACTTCGGCCGGAGTGGTGAGCGGTTTTTTTTTTGCTGTATCGGTGGAGCATCGTTACTTCCTCGTTGCAGACTTATTATTCTAAAATGGACAGACTTAATGTTTGGCCGTTTTTTGTTGATTGTATTCCCTTTAGGGTGTTTTATTCTTGTTTTTCATCATTTTGATATCTTTGGGTGTACTCAGTGGCTCGGGGTATGCCCTAACTATTATGTTTTACCTCCTTGTTAAACTATTTGGAGATAAAGCATGAAATTTGTAAATTTTTTCTCTCATTAATCCAAAATTCTTACTTACCAAAAAAAAAAAAAAAGCAACGCTGGATTTTGCAGTTTTGTAGTGGCTCTCATAGACTATGCCTGCTGCTTGTATTGAAGCCTCTGTACTGTGTGGTTGCTAGAGCTGATGATGCTAAATTTTTGGATGAACCTTTGAGGATCTAGGGTCACATGGTTGCTGGAATGTTGCACTGCTGTAGAAGCTTCTGGCTATTTTGAAGCCAGCGATGGCTGGCATGGTAGCTGCTCTGTTGCGGAGTTGCTCCAGTCGTTCGGCAGTAGCTGCTTATGAGTTAGTTCATATATTAGATTGGTCTCATATTATGTTGACTATGTTGGTCGGTTGTCCTCCTAGAGGAATTTTTTTGTGTTTTTTCTGATGTATTAGTTGCTCGGGGTATGCCCTAGCGGTTTATATTTTTACTCCAAGTCAAAATACTTGGAGTAAAAACATAAATTCCATAATTTTTTTCTCCCTCTAATCCAAAATACTTACTTAAAAAAAAAAAAGCAGTTAGGGATATCGGACGCACAAGCAGAAGGGGCATTAACAGAGTCGCGAACAACCCTAGAGCCCGGGCGAGGCGAGCAGCAACCACAGACTCCGGATACTTCAGATTGAGAGCAGGTGGGAGCAGCCGGCATAGGCGAGATGCTCCCGACAGCACCCACAGCCTTAGTTTTTGCTAAGAAATCTTTTTTTTTTTGTGAGTAATTAAATGTATTAAAAGTATAAAGAATGTACAAAAATATGTTCGTAACCAAGTGTTTTGTCGACTTGGAGATGGAACACAAAGCAGGGGAGACCCCTAGACCAATGACAACAGTCATTAAAAAATTACACTGACGTTGATTCTTGTAACAGCTCCAATCACAAAAAATTTCTTCAGTAACAATAAGCTAAACCGGCCTCTAAAGACGCTCCGGCAGCAAAGACACTCCGGCATCAATCACACTTCGTCTTCAACCTTCCACTCCGGCCTCTATCAACGCAATACACTCCGGGAAAATGCACACCGGAAGAAAGAACTCCAGCAAAAAAAAATACACACGAATTCAAAAGCACATATCAACTCCGTCCAATATCTCTGCGACTATCACTCCAGAAGAACAGAGAAAAGGCCCTCCGGAAGAAGATCAGCAGAAACAACTCCGACCGAATGAAACAGGCCAGCCAAGTACAAGGAAAAACGTACTCCAAATTCCGAAGAACCCGAGAGGTCCGTCTAAAGAGCGCAGGGCATTTCGTCCATAGCCATTACACCAGAAACAGCCCGTCCCAAATCACTCCGCCAAATTGATAGAAAGCTATGCAGCACTCCATCAAATCGCGAACAAAGATGCAATCCGGACACCGGAAGCAATAGAATTTTTTTTTATCCCAAATTCTCTCCAGTTCCGGAGTGCCAGAGAAGACAGCACTCCGAAAACGGGAGTTTACAAAAGCAGTCCGGTTTCCGGAGTGCAGCAAAAGCACTCCGGAAAACCAGGCACTTCGGCTTCCGGAGTACAAAGGGCACTCCGAAATCAGAAGTAAGCAAAATTTTTTTTTCCACAGGCACACCGGCAAACCGGGTTCCGGAGTGCAGAGAAATCACTCTGAGATCACAGGCATTCCGGATTCCGGAGAACAAAGAAACTTCGGAAACAAATCTAAGGTGAAAATACTAATAATTTTTTTTTTATCAGTCCCGATCCGGAGTGCCATAGAAGACAGCACTCCGAACGCAGGATTTTACAAAAGAGTCCGGATTCCGGAGTGCTTGAAATGCACTCCGGACTCATAGGCATACCGGAATCCGGAGTACAAGGAGCACTCCGTATCGAGGGAATAATAAAAGCAAAAACCGGATTCCGGAGTGCAGAAAAAGCACTCCGGAGTCAAAAGCACTCCGGATTCCGGAGCACAATGAACACTCCGGAATCAAAGCAAAGATGAAAAAAATACCAATTTTTTTTTTGAAAGAGGGACTGCAGTAACGCTCCAGGACCGGAGATCACAGAAGCAAAAGAAACCCAGAAGAAGACACAGAGCAGGAAGCCTTCAGAAACAAGATCCACACATTAAGAACCACTCCGGAAGCCAAACACCACAGGTGCTACTCCGGTCAGACTGCAACCACCAATCAGCGATCAAACCAAAATTCACTCCGGGGTAAGTTGGTCCAAGGAATGTTCCACCTATCCAAGATTCTCCTGTCATGCACATTAGCAGCTTTATGGGAAACCTCCAACTTCCCCCGAACTGCCTCAGAAATCTGGTTAGCTAGTTGTGTGCCGTTGAGGTTCCCCGCATTCTTAAACATACGTTGATTCCTCTCCTTCCAGATGAAGTAGACGGAAGCAGCAAGGGAGAGGCGAAAAGATGAGGACTTGAGATTTTTGCCCTTCCACCGATTTGCAGCCCATAAGATATTAGCATTCCAATTAGGGTGGGGCCACCTACAACCAGCCTTATGGCGCACCCTCCGCCAGACGGCCGCCGAAAAATGACATTTAAAGAACAGATGGTCATGACTCTCCGTATCAGACGAGCAGAGAACACATAGCGCAGGAATGTGAAGGTATCTTCCAATCCTGTCAAGAGTGCTAAGTCTTTGGCGGATTGCCAGCCATAGGATAAACGAGTGGGCTGGGATTGACAACGGGCTCCAGACTAGGTAGGACCACTCCACCACTCCTCTCGAAGTACGGAAAAGCCCATAAGCAGATTTTGAAGAGAAGACCCCAGTGGGGTCAGCAGTCCAGACTACAACATCATTGATCGATGGATCGAGGAGGTATGAAGGCATGTTTGTCACAATCCTATCAACCTCCACATCATAAAGGTTAGGCCAAAACCACTTCCCATTTCTGATAATATCCTTGACCTTAGCATCCAAGGGCAGACGAGATATACACCTGATTCTCTCGCTGAATCTCTCATGGAGCGGTCCCAGAGGGTGCCAAGAGTCCAGCCAAAGGAAGGTGTCATTACCGTTCCCAACATGATGATGAATCTTAGAGCGAAGAGCTACACGGAGTTTCATAATCTTCTTGCAACTCCAAGGGGCAGAATCCGGAACTTTAATAGTCCAGATGCACCAGTCTTTGATACGATGACCATGACACCAAGCAACCCAAATGGAATTCGGGTCCTTAGTGATGATCCTCCAGAGATGCCGGGCCAATAAAGCTTTGTTAGAAGCAATCAAGTTTTTGATTCCAAGACCACCCTCTTCTTTTGGCGAGCAAACATCCGACCACGCAACCTTAGCAGACAACCGAACAGCAGAGGGCCCATTCCAGAGAAAGGAGCGAAGAGATTTATCAATGTCTTTCAGAATAGCTTTGGGAAGGATGAATATGGAAGCCCAATAATTATGGATTGTGGATAAAATGGATGAAATTAGTTGGAGTCTTCCAGCAAAAGAGAGCCAACGATTTCTCCAGGAGGAAATCCGAAACTGGACTCTCTCAAGGAGCGGTTTGCACTCAGCGGCAGAGAGTCTAGAGGAAATGAGGGGGACGCCAAGATACTTAACAGGAAGGGCCCCCAATCTAAATCCAAGGATGTCGAGAATACCCCTTTTATCAGCCTCGTTTGAAGAGCAACAAAAAATCGCGCTTTTATTAGGGTTGGGGGTAAGCCCAGACAACACACTGAATGTTTTGAGACACTCATGCAAAGCTTGGATGGAAATGCAGGCAGCTTTGGAAAAGAGGAGAAGATCATCCACAAACCCCAGCATCACAGTTGGATGGAAATGCAGTCCCAATGGATGGAATCATAAGCCTTCATCAGATCCACCTTGATCGCACAACGGGGAACCCCCTTATTTAAATGGTATTTATGCAGAAGCTCTTGTACAAGTAAAATATTATCTCCAATACATCTGCCAGGTACAAAAGCAGTTTGACACTTAGCAACCAAGAAGGGTAGTGAGGATTTAATGCGAGAGACAATAACCTTGGAAATGATCTTGTACAAAACATTGCAGCAAGCAATGGGCCGGAAATCAGAGACCTTTGACGGCGATTTAATTTTCGGAATAAGGCACAACAAGGTCGCATTTATTTGCTTGAGCATTTTCCCATGGTGAAAAAAATCCTGAACAGCTTCGGTGATGGAAGGCCCTATTTCATTCCAGGAAGCTTTGAAAAATTTGGCCGAAAATCCATCCGGCCCAGAGGGTGCAGAGGGAGGCCCAGGGGGAATGGAAACCTGGGGAGGACCGAGAGGGGTCCCCAGGGTTCCGGCCATGCCGGCGATGGAGGCGGCCCGGAACAACCTTGCGTCGCAGATCAGATTTCAAATTGAAATTTGAAATATGAGACGAAGAGAGAAGCGGGAGCTTCTCTGTCTAAAACACCTAATTTGGGCTAGCATCCCCATGCTTTAAAGAACCCAGCCCATACTTTGTTAACAGTCGAGCGATAGGGCTAGGCGTTGCATCACTATCAATATCAGCTTCGGGTTCCAAGCCAGTGAGGATCGCATCGGGAGGCCTTGATGGTGGGTGTTTATCTAAGTCTCCCACATCAGCTTCTAACACCTGCAACCTCTTGTCAATCTGAGTCCTACGTTGCCCGTAGGCGTCAGCAGGATCCAACTGCTTAACATGGGCTGTATCTTTTGTACAAATCTTATCCGGAGCCTGAGTATAATATCCAAGGGCAGCAGACCGATCTTCATTAGAAATTGGAATGGGAAGGATACTACAGCTAGGCAAGTCAGAAGGATTTAGTCCCCTTATTACAATATCTGCGAAAGATAAAGGAGGCATTGATAACAAGGCACACTGATAACAGGAACTCTATTCAGATTCAATATTATCAGACAATAGAGGTTGGGCCTCCAAATTAGTACCAACTTCATCATGGACCAATTTCTCCACCCGTTCAACAATAGGAGAAGAATGGGAGTCCATCACAATCCCGGTTGAAGAGCAGAAATTTGGAACTTTACCAACCAATGTCTCCTCATAAGGAGGGGGATGAGAGACTACAGCCTCATCCAACACCTCGGACGCATCCAAATTGCTCTCAGGGGGAACCTCACCCAGGTGATTAGGGAGATGAAGAACTCCCGAAGGATTCTAGGGATCATTAGCCACGCAGGAATCCATATCAGCAGTTAGAAGTTCATGAAGGCTCTGTTGAACAGAATCCACGCAGAATTAGAGGAACCAGGATGCAATATGGCACTCTTAGACTGACATTTGGCTTCAGCATGCCCAATTAGATGGCACCGACCGCAACGAGTTGGCTTCCAATAATATTCCACCTTTACCATCACAATGAAATCGGAATCTGGTTTTGGTTAAATAGCAACGCAATTGGGGAAAGGTCCATCCACCCCAACTTCCATGCAAATCTTTGTGTAGGAGAGATTTTCCATTCGAGCGGTTCTGGGGTCGAGTTGCAGAGGGACTCCAACTGCACTTGCAATGGAACTTAGTCCGGCCAGAGTCCAGAACTAAATCGGAATATTAGTTAGTTTAATCCAAATGGGAAACTTCTTATGTTCTTCCTTCGTCAGCACCATACCCGGAACTCACCGATTAAGGAAAATAGGTTTCCCTGAGAACATCCAAGGTCCACCGCGCAGGCATTTGTCCATCATCTCTGAGGATGAGAACCGAAAGAAGAAGAAGTCGGCATCGTTCCCAACTATATGCTTGATACCATAACGGGCCCATAATTTCCTGGCTATGGCTTTGATAGCCAGGAAATGGGGGTGGGTGTCGAGAAAATGACCTACCAAAGTAAATCCCCAGAAAACATGACCTTGGTCGACAACCTCAGGAGGAGGGGAAATGGTGTTCGAGACACCGTTGAGAGCACAAGGGGGGTACTAAGTAAGTTCAGATACCTGTTCCACATATTCCTTCTGAATGACCTTGGCCCAAGAAAGAGGGGCATCAGCATCACTCTCGCGCCTGTTGCGAAAATCCTTGGCTTTCGAAAGAGCCAAGAAGGAAGCATCAGGGGCAGGACGAGGGGATTCGTCGATCTGCTTCAGCGGCAGGAATTGGAGAGAAGACCGTCCAAGGGATTTAGTTTCGGAGACCGACAGAGCTGGAGGAGATGGGGAAACAGGAGAGACCGAGTTCTCGGCAGACCCTATTGGGGTCACCAGGCGCTCAGCCATGGCCGGCGGCGGCCAGAGAAAGCAAAAGCCAAAGGCGCCGCTATAATTTGAAAATCTAGAGAGAAGAGAGAGATTCTCTCTCCAGGGTTTTCTCTCTAAATCGCTAAGATTGACTCCCCTTTCTGCAATGATGATGTTGTTTGGGCATTGACCGGTTTGGAGGAGCAAATTTTGGGCACATGTCGTTCAAGGTAGAGATGTTTAGTTGCCTACGTAAATCATTCTTTATATATTTTATTTACATAGGCTGATTGGTGTATTAAACGATAATGCACTTGTAAAGTCTCTTTGGTTTCATGACATGATCATGAGGATCGGGGTATACCCCACCGTCTTTGTTCTTACTTCAAGTCGAAAAAATACTAAGAGTCGTTTTTTTTTGTTAAGTAATTAAATGCATTAAAGTTTAAAGAAAATGTACAAAAACTATATTCTTAACCAAGTGTTTTATTGACTTGGGGAAAGAGACATAGAAACAGGAGAGTCCCCTAAACCAATGACAACAGTCATTAAAAAGAAATAAGGTTACATTAATATTCGATCAAAGTAATAAAAAAATCCAGTCGGCCAAAGTGAATGGAGAATCACCATGCCACTACAGATCATCGTCACATCAGCATCATCAAGCCACTTCGGATCAACACCATTTCGAATCAAAAAATCCGCATCCCACATCACTCCGGCTTTAAGAGTACAAAAGACACTCCAGCTTCAAAATGCCTCTCCGATCTCAAAAGGTACTCCAGCTTCAAAAAGACACTCCGGCCTCAAAATGCCACTCCGGCCTCAACACACGCAATCCACTCTGGCCTTTTAGTGTGCAAAAGGCATTTCGGCTTCAAAAAGCCACTTCGGCCTCAAAAGGCACTCTGGCTTCAAAATGCCACTCCGGCCTTTTAGAGTGCAAAAGGCACCGGCTTCAAAATGCCACCCCGACCTCAAAAGGCACTCCGGCTTCAAAATGTCACTCCGGCCTCGAACACACGCAATCCACTCTGCCTTTTAGTGTGCAAAAGGCACTCCGGCTTCAAAAAACCACTCTGGCCTCAACACACGCAATCCACACACACATGGCCACTCCGGCTTTTAGTGAACAAAGGGCACTCCGGAAATGGCCACTCCGGCCGCAACACACGCAGGTCACTCCAGACCTTTAGAGTTCAAAGGCACTCAGGAAACATCAAACTCAAGTCCATTCCGACCTTTTATCGAAAGAGCACTCCGAAATCATCAGTTGCATGACCACTTTGGAATCATCATATGCATGGCCACTCCGGCCTCAACACACGCAAGCCACTCCAGCCTTTTAGTGTGCAAAAGGCACTCCGGAAAAGCTCTCCTACCGGAAGAACAACTAACCAAATCAGCAGCAAGTTTCCACTGCCAGCATCATGAATCATCCTGCCATTCTTCACAAAACACCATAGTGGATCCAGCACACAGAGAAGGATGAACTCCAACCGAAACAAAACCATCCAGTTTCTAGCATATGCGAATGGATGAATTAACAAAACTTATGAAGGCCCTCCACTAGACCGTCCAAATCGCTAAATTGATCTGACGGAAAAGCCGTGTTCCATTTCAACATGACTTTTAGAGAATCTAATATAATTGACCTCCGATCAGGAGATAAGGAGTCAATGTGAGGCTTTGAGGAATTGGCAGTCACAAACAAGCGGAGGACTTCAAAATAAGCACTCGAAGGACAATTCAGAAAATCCTCCTCCAATGGAAAGGAGGATCTGAATAAATTTGTTGTAACCTCAGACATATCAGACCAACATGAATCAATGAAATCAAACAAAATATCACGTTGATCCATGGAGATGGACTTAAAGTGCAACTGAGAAGCATTCTCTCCAAGTAAGCATCGGAGGGCGTAGTGCATAGGATCCTTGGCGATAACCTCATAGTCCATTCCTCGGAAGACTGAGAATTAGAATCGTCGGGGTCACTCACAATATCCTGATTCTCACCAGCATTACAGCTGGGCCCCTCTAAATGCTGACTCTGTATACACAGAGCACCAACTGGACCCTTACAATGGCAATGAGACTCACCACTGTCATCATTATAACAATGAGGAATGCCAACCTCATCAAACTAAACCCCATTTGTGCCCGCAATAGCCTCAAACACTTAGAGTCAGAACACAACTTTGTATTTCATTTATTTTAATGCACTTTTCTTACTTACCAAAAAAAAAACTATTTTGCCCAGTTGGGCTTCCTTGCTGTCGTGGCTCATTCCGGAAAAGCGGATGTTCCTTGATAGGTTGGGTTTCCATGATAGGTGGATGTTCCTAACAGTCAAGCTATGCTAACGTGGCCCGTAAGCCTTTGGTGCCGGTATGCTACTGCTGCATACGCCAGTTAGACTTTTGGTCCATTGTAGTAATTTGACATTTGGAGAAGTTGCTGATGCTGGAGAAGTTGCTCTGTCTGTCATCCCAGCTTCCGTGGACACTAGAAGGCTGGAAAGTGGACTAGCTTCACTTTGTTGCGTTAGAATGCATGGCTAATGCCATGTGGGATGATGCTGAATTTTTGCACTGAAGAAGGTCTTATTTGTTAACCCAATTTGCAACTGTTGCTGTTATTGCTGGGTTTGAAAATTGATGCTACGGGTATGCTGCTTCCGGCTCTTGGTGACTAGTTTTTTTTTTTTTTTGTTTTTGGTAAGTAAGAATTTTGGATTAAAGGGAGAAAAATATTACAGAATCCATATTTTTACTCCAAGTATTTAACTTGGAGTAAAAACATAAACTGCTAGGGCATTCCCCGAGCATCTAATACATCAGAAAAGGAAAAATAAAACAACTCCTCTAGGAGGACAAGCGATTAACATAATCCACAAAATATGGGACCAAACTAATATATGTTTTTTTTTTTGGTAGGTAAGAATTTTGGATTAAAGGGAGAAAAAATTATAAAATTTATGTTTTATCTCCAAGTATTTTGACTTGGATTAAAAATATAAAATGTTAGGGCATACCCCGAGCAAACGGTACATCATATAATACCAAAAAAGCCTCTAAGAGACAACGAATAGCAGAAAACCAAAATCTGAATTCTGATATAACACAAAACAGACACACAATCATCAACGGTGCTTGAGCATCATGCGGTGCAACCATCCGTATTGACTTGCGGCAAAGGGCTGAACACCAAACAACATGCCATACCCCACCAAACCGGCAAAACGGCAAAAGCAGACTGTCCACGTCAGCAAGAAAATACCATACCGGGTAATGGAACGACCAAAGCCGATTGAACCACCGCTCAAATCGGGCGAACTACACCGATCAGGACACTGCAAACCAAACCGGGAGCAAAGAGGGCAAAAATCGGATTGCACAATTTCCTCGCCAACACAACCATTTCGGCAAAAGAGCCTGTGCAAACCGGTTTGCATACCCGAGCATCACGGCACACCGGTAGACACAGTAAGGCAGGCCCATCATCAGGATCAAATTAGCCACTCCTGGCAGCAGGCAATGCAAAACACGCCAATGGGATCAGCCAACGAGGATCATCATCCATAGCAGCCAAGCAAAATTGTTGCAAAGCAACAACAGCAACGAACTGGCTGTATTAGCCAGACAAAAGCAATCCGAAGGACTGCAACCTAATCACACCGCAATAAAGAAGCAAATAGAACAGCACCACCTCAACCAGAAGAAATTTTAGCAACCAAAAAATTCCACAGCCAGCTACTCAGCCCTCAGCCAAGGGGTCCCAATCCATAAGCACACGGGCTCCCCCAACCCAATCAACAAATGGGACACACAGCCAAAGAACAATCAGAGCAACACCATAGGACATTCGGCTGTAGCAAATCATTCAAGGTGAGACAACAGCCCATAGAAAGGCACTTAAGCACTCTAGCATCAGCAGCCTCCAAATACAGCAGCATCAATTGCGGAATCACCCCACATAGACTTTTTTTTTTTGGTAAGTAAGAATTTTGAATTTATGGGAGAAAAAATTTACAAAATCAATGCATTATCTCCAAGTATTTTAACAGGGAGATAAGACATTAAAAGTTAGGGCATTCCCCGAGCCACTGAGTACAACAAAAACATCAAAATGATGAGCATTTCCTAAATCGGCCAAAGTCTACTCAGCCCAATAACATAACAAATTAAAAAAAACATGCATACATGCCACCAATGAGCAACCAAATGGGGACACCATTCACTGCTTCAACTCAGCCATCAGCAACCAGTGGGCCAGCTACTCCCAGCAACCACCATCAGCACTTGCAGCATATGAACCAAAGCACATCTGCCCTAAGGCCACACCCAGTGCACCGCCAAAGAACAGAGGCTTCAAAGAGCTCGCTGAAACCAATTGCAAGCATAAAAGGAGGCACAAAACCGCCAACATTGCAATCACAGCTTGCTGTTCAGCCTCCAGCAACACCAGGCCAGATATTGCAGTGCAACCGAGCCCAGCTTCAGCATAAACTTGCAACTGCCCAGTAAATCTGCACAATGATCAGCTTCAAGTTCTGATTGGGCATCGGGCAAAGAAGCAGCCCAACTCGATTTCATCATCGAAGGCTCCCACCATTCCCCAAATTTCCAGCAGCAACTTCAGCTCCCAACATCAGGCCACCAACTACACTAGTAGGCACTGCCAAAAGCACTACCCTGCAAACTAGCAATACTGGGAAAAAAGCCAGCAACCGGCAACTAATTTCACATCTGCAAGCACAACAGCTCTATTTGCCTCCAACAAGCATCAGTTGCAGCAGCATATACCAGACAACTGCCAAGGGACTACTGCACAAAAGGCGACAATCAAAGGGCCTCCACCAACACAGAATGTCATTTTCCAGCCACCAGGAAGCAGGCTTCAACGACCGATTGCCAGCAGCAGAGACAACTTCAACTTCAGAACAATTACAGCTAACATAGGGCATGGTCAGCACCAGCACCCGCAGAATCAGCAAACAAAAAATGCAGAAGAAAACGGGACAGTAGATAATTCCAAAGTCCCTCAAACCCATACTAGTTGCACCGATCGAAACAATAAACAGCCAGATGAGGCATATACTGAACATTGCAGCAAACCATAAATCAGAGGAATCAAAGTCCTCAACTTTAGCGATCACAATCAGTAGGAAACACAACCCAGATAGAGCAATCTAACCAGAATCAGAGGTCGGACCAAGTAGGCCAAGCAACCAACAATTCAACCAAATTCTTTAAACCAGACCATACCTTACGGTAAGAAAACGCAGTGAAATCCATCAATTAGCTTCACGCAGTCTGAAGGAAATGGCTTAGCCCACTCCAAAATAATCAGATGGTTGCACCAGGACCAGTAGACAAGTCCAGGACTCCATTTTCAGCCCAGCAAATCATCATTCATCGAAAATAGAGGTAATCACCTCACAATAGCAACTATGACAGCTGCAAAACAACTCACCGCATCAGAAGGATTTTCATCAACCGAACAAGGCTACCCCAACTTCTTCGGCGCTCCAGCCCATACTTCCAGACCAGATAAAAGACAGGCTCCCCTCGACCCATCACACCGGAAGGAACGTTTTTTTTTTTCTGGTAAGTAAACACCGGAAGGAACGTACCGGCAGAGAACCATCAGAAACCGGGCTCAGTCATTCGTCAACGTAAAAACCAACGAGCAGCAAAGAAGATTACAAAGAAAAAGACGAAAGCAACACTCCAGATTATCGGCTAGCTCTTCAGTACACCCGCCAAATAGATCCAATATAGGTCGGCATGGGGTCCCCCAACCCTTCCAACCGAAGTGAACCCGTGGGTAATGGAACATCAGAGCCGGCAAGACCGTCCAGAGGGAAGAAGGAAGAAGGAATCGAACTCATCGGGCAGAGGACGGGGCGTCAGACAACACACATCCTCATGAAAGGCCACAAAGGGCGCCGACAAAGCCGGACTAGAAGTTCGAGAAGGAAGCAATCAGAGGGTGGAAGACGGGAAGCAACCAGGCGGAGCAACCAGGAGACCGACCGAGGCCGGCTCCGGCGCCGCCCCGCTAGAGGAGGAGCGCCCCTGAGGACGCTTTCAAATTTCAAAAACGAGAAACGAATTTGAAAACGTAGAGAGAAGAGAGAGCTTCTCTCTCTCTCTAGGTTTTATGAGAGATAAAATTCTGAAAAATCGAAAACTGTGTTAAGGGTAAGCTTTTTAACGTGACTGGCCCCACCGCTTCGCGGCCCCATAACCCAGAAATCTCGAAGGATTTTTTGGGAGGCTCAGTACCACGGATGCTTCCGCGGAGAATCGAACCCGGGTGGAGAGGGAAGGCGTAAGCGTTAATCACCACCAGGCCGAACTCCGCTTCGGCGACAACAACCAGCAGGAGCTCATCTCAGCAGACAGCCACTGCAGCCAAAGCTGGCCAGCAAATCACCAGCCACAGCCTCACAAAAATGGCATCAAGATGATGCCAGCATCTTGCAAAACTGCATCTATGCAGGAGCATATCCACTAACCTCAGAAGACACTGCAATTCAGGGTCCTCCAGAGAGTTTGCCTCAGCATCAGCATAAACCAGGGAAGGAACCCTGCTCTGCACAACAGCAGTAGAAACAGCAGCATTCCAACGCACTCCAGCATATGGCTCCAGCATATGGCACCCACCACTTCATTTAGAGATAGCACTGCAGACCAGCACCATCCTACATCGGAAGCATCCCTAGACATGCATCCATTGCACAGGCTCCCCCAGTCCCATCAATAGGAAGAACCAGAAAACTAGAGCCTCATGAAAGCCAGCAACATCGCAGGCTCAGAGAAGCAAAGACGAAGAGGTCCTCAGCATAACCTAGAGGAGCAATTTGGCAGAAGAAGATCGACCACCATAACATTCACAGCATCAGAAGGGTTTCCAGCTTCCCAACCAATCCACTCCCAGCTCTTTGTCAACCTAGCATATAAAACCCAATCCAGAGCAGAACCGGACTCCAGCCAACAGGAAAGGATTCACAGGCAGAGGAGCTTCAGAGCCCGGGCACAGAGCGGTTCGTCAGCGGCATACCCAGTGAGCCGAAAAATAGCTTAGGTTCGAACATCAGCCCCCAAAAAGGAACACAGCCGAAACCATAAGCACCAACCCATAACTTCTACAAAGAAAGCCAGGGACAGGGCTCTCAGCCTCACCAGCCAGAGCAAAGTGCGAATCTAAACCGGAGGAGAGCATCCCTAAAAAATCGAGATTTGAGGATGAATAGAAAAGAATACCAAAAGGGCCTCAGGAAGTAGGTGAAAACCAATCGGCAAAAGCCTCTTCAGATGTGATTTTGGTACCAGCACGGACCCCAGTCGCCCAAAGACCTATACCAGGGCAACCGGCAAGAACCTCCATCACAACCTGATTCAGCAAAAGGACGGTCTCGCTGCAACCAAGGGTTCAGCTTCTGCCGACGACGCCAAAACAGAGTTCCAAAGAAGAGAAAGTGGAGACGGGACCGGGAGGCCACCGGGTAGAGCAGCCAGGAGGCCGACCATGGCCGGCTCCGGCGCCGCCCGGCCAAAAGATTGGCACCGCACGTGATCAAATTTCAATTTGAAATTTGAAACAAAGAGAGAAGCGAGAGCTTCTCTCTCTTCGCGTTTTTTGTGGAACCTATTTACCAGACTAGACTAATATATGGCCAAACACAAAAGCCACAGCTTCCAATCCGACAGGACCACACAGCAAACGAATCACCATTCCAGCCAACGGAGAATCAGCCAAATGCTTCTTCAGCAATGCAAGATTCCAACGATCGTTTGACGCGAGAACCTAAAGGGATCATCCGACAAGACAGGACTTCAGCACCAGCAACCACAAAAAGAGGCCTGCACATAAACAGCAGCCACAAACCAAGAGGATCGCTGCAAACCAGCAAAAAAACCAGCAGCGATTGCCAACCGCAGTCCACTCATGAAACCTACAGCCGCGCAAACCAAGACCTGCCGGCCACCTAATTGCGACCCTATATATCCAGATCCCCCAACAGGCCAGCGCACACCCTACAGCATCACTTAAAGAAGGCAGCAACATCAGCCTTCAGCAGCACAGCCACCCAGAGAAACTAGCATGCAAACGGCGAGGGCAGCATCACATCCTGCTTCAGCTGGAGAAACAGGTAGGGCGACTCTAACTGTTTCAGCAGCACACCCACCCACTCCAACAAAAACAGCTATATAGCCTTCATCCAACTACCAACTACAGAAATTAGCACAAGCCATACTTCAGCTGCATCAAAAATTACTCATACATTCAACATCAGCACCACCAACTAGCAAGAGAATGGCAGGAAATGACAACCAAGCAGTAACAGCAACCGTGCTGTTACTGTTTCAGCAACTTGGTGACTAGTTGTTGCTAGAAAGCATTTAATCCCATTGTGATGTTGGGCTGTGACCCAGATATGATTGGAGGAACAGACCGTTTTCTTTGATATGACACAGTTTTGCATCGTTGAAACAATTTCTGGGAGGTTGCAGGCTCTCTACTTGTGTCTAAATTCAACCTGAGGGCCTGTGCTGTGATGAAGGTTGAGTGCTGGTATTGTGCTGGCGGTGGATTTGGCGCTGCCCTGTTGATTAGGTGGTGTTGCCAGCCCTGTTGATTAGGTAGTGTTACACTGCCCTGCTGATTAGGTGGTTCATGAGCGGGTGGGGGCAACGTTCCCCTTTGCTGTTGCTGTTTTTTGTCTTGTGTCTTTGTCTGGTATTTGGGCCGGTTTGGCCGGATGAGATATTTTTCATCTTGTTGGTTTTATGTTCCTTTAACCTTTTTTTTTTGGTAAATAAGAATTTTGGATTAATGGGAAAAAAAATTTACAAAATCAATGCATTATCTCCAAGTATTTTAACAGGGAGATAAGACATAAAAGTTAGGGCATTCCCCGAGCCACTGAGTACAACGAAATACATCAAAATGATGAAGCAAGAGTAAAGTCCCCTAGGGGGTATACATTCAATAAAAATGGCCAAACATGAGGTCTGGCCCTTTTAGAATAAAAGGTCTTCATCGAGGATGTAACGGCGCTCTACCAATACAGCAAAAAGACCACTCACCACTCCGGCCGAAGTAACAGCCAGCGCAGCAGCCAGAGTTGTCCAGAGCAGCCAACTAGCAGCCATGAGCAACAGCACCGTAACTCCAACAGCCCAGCAACATCAAATGTTCCTGAAGCCAACATTTCCAGCTCAGCAAGGCCAAACCGGCCTTAAGCCCAACTCAGCATTTGGCTTGCCATATTAGCAGAGGCAAACCGGCCACTGAAGCCACATCGACCTCAGTACCAAATCGGCATCCAAATCCAACTCGGCACATGGACATTGATGCAAGACCTGCAAAGAGATCGGCAATTGAAAACGGCCTCAAGTCTACACTTGAAATCAGCCACAATTCGGCAGAAAAAATCGGCAATGAATAGGCATTGAAGACGCCAAAGAAGAGTTAACTGGCCGGAAAACTAAATCGGCACCAGAAATGCAAGACCATGCAGCATTTGACATGCCATGTCAGCAACGACAAACAGGCCTCGAAGCCAAATCGGCCTCATGCCCAATCAGCAACCTGAATTCCAGGTTGGCAATTGACATGCCAAGACAGCATTCCAACTCGGCCTCAGTTCACAAACGGATTGCTCAACAAATCCAAAACGGCCCCAAGCCAAATCGGTCTCCGACCCAAATCGGCCATCAAAACGGCCTCAAAACGCATGGTTCCACGATTGGAACCAGAGATAGCAATCTACCGCATCATAAGGATCACCATCGACCAAACAATGCCACTCCCAACTCTTCAGCACCCCAACCTATAAATCCCAATCCAAATCAAAACGGGTTCCCCCCAACCCTTCCAACAGGAATGAAATCACAGGCAGAGAGTCAACAGAAACCGGGCACAGGACAATGTCAGCGACGAATCCAGCGAGCAACACAAAGCAATAGCTTCGTACAGGAGCTACAGCTCCATAGCCATTTCATCAGAAAGGAGAACAGAGCTCCAGCTAAAACCAGAAGCCAACCACGCTAAGCTCCACAAAACGGCAGACAAACAGCAGACTCTGCCCTGCTACAGGGGAGCTCAACCAAACAGACCTCAACCAGCTCTTCACACGAAAGCCAGAAAGTCCCCAACCAGAACTGCACGGGCACCCCCAACCCGTTCAACGGGAGGGGACACATTGGCTGAGAAAACAGAAAAGCTAGCAGCACAGGCCCGTTCACTGGCCAGATCCAAAGAACAGGGCGAGAGCATCAGCCATCAAAATGCAGTCTAGTGAGAACCTAACAATCCTCTGCAACCCAAATCAGTTGCCATCAAGCAAAGCTCCAAAAATGGCAGCAACCTGAAGGATCCCCACCGCAGCAGGAGGATCGCTAGCAACCCGAAGGTCCACGGCCAGCTCTTCAGACCGTCGGCTTAATATCTCCAAACTAGCTTTTTTTTTGGTAAGTAAGTATTTTGAATTTATGGGAGAAAAATTTACAAATTCGATATTTTAACTCCAAGTATTAACTTGGGAGTAAAACATAACCCGTTGGGGCATACCCTGAGTGACAAGTACATCCGGGAGTACATAACAGACCTCTAGGAAACCAATGTTCTACAGGACCTATAGGAATGAAAAATATTACATCACAAAACAGCCGGCGCTATAAAGCCCCACAGCAACATGGAAGATCCCCAATCCATGTAATCTACATAGCTGTGGAATCTACATCAACTACCAAGTCACCAATAGGATCCAGGCTAGCATGTCCAAGTCAACCAAGTCAGCACCGGCAGCCAAGAGGAACATCAGCAGACACTGTACTCCTCCAACAGCAAAACAGCAGCCTCCAGCTTATTAGAACTGCAGCCAAACTAAGAAGCAGTCAAAGCAGTTTGTCAGTGCAGTTTTACCACCAA
>JAODPA010097487.1:0-39215 GCA_025585075.1 Nepenthes mirabilis
GGGATTGTTATAGAATTAATTGGGATAATTAAATAAAATAAGAGTCGTGGGTTAGTTCGATAACGACAAAATTGAGGATTTTGTGGCCTTAGAGGTAATTTTGAGACCTCGAATGAGTTAGAAAGGATTTAATAAAATATTAGAGCATTTGATCGAATATTTAAACTATTTTTGGTACCGTTGCTTTATTTCTAATAATGACATTATTTGCATCATCTTTGAATTGTGTGTGTATGGCCTTTATCAGTACCGAACGATAATTCTTTTATTGAAATTATAAAGCATTTTTTGTGTGTACTTGGTTGTGTGAGTAGCTGAGTTATTGGTTTCCTACGGTTAAGATTAAGGAAAGCGTATGAAAATACTAAGGTATCTAGTCGAATGAGAGGTTACAACACCTTAGCGTGGTCTATACTTATTCGATACTGATTTTCGTATCATGAAATAATAAGGTATATTGTTTATTATGGAGGGATACTTATAACCATGTGACTATCGTAGGAGATGATATTAGGAATATTATTTGGCGAGGGATATTACGGATGGTATGGGTATACTACGGATACAGCTTCTGGGAGGATTGTAGAGGTAATGAGGATACCATGAATAACCACGTTGCATTTATTTAGCCGTTGGGGGTATAAATACGCGACTTTTGGTTCACGGTGGCAGAATAAGGTCTAAGGAGATTCATTGTGATATTTTGTCATTGTCGATACCTCATAAGTTTGAAATTCGGTTGAATCCACGGGTTATATTCGGTAGAATCTATATGTTGGATTTTATGATATTCAGATTCAGTGAAATTCATGTTGTTCATTGTGTTTCGATTTTCAGGTCATTCACGCTTATATGTTGACCAGGAGATCCCTTTTTATGTCCTGTAAGATCGAATTCTGAGGGATCTTCATCTTTTATTGATAAAATTTATGATCCTTGCCACATCAGAGTTGGAGTGATCTGCTTATATATTGGAATCGCAAATGCGATGAAATGCACTTTCTTTGACATATTTATTTATTGGATATTGTATGAATATTCATGATTTTTGTCATACCTTATGTATTGCTGCTATCCTTTTCTGTTTGTTTTGGATTTGCTATCACTTTTTGAACATTTGGTTCACTTTTACTATTTTTCTTTCTTCTAGAGTAGCAGGTTTAGACGATAATGACTCTAGAGTTGGATAAAGAGTTATGGCGAGAGAGATTGAGGCCCAATTGGAGATAGTATTGAATTTATGCTCTAGAGATATATTGATATTTTGTTAGAATTTTTGAGACCATGTATTTTCTTGGATTTATGTTTGGTATGAGGATATTTATATCATTATAGTTGTGCTTTATTAGTTGTGGACATACTATGAGTATATACATATATATTGGTTGGAGACTTAGAATTTCTCCTATGTGAACAGGTTTAGGTATTAATTACGGATTTAGGATAAGGTCGTTATAGAATCGGTTCCGGGGTGATGTTACCTGAATGAGGTGACTCCTCATGATGTAGTATCTCTGATTGGGACTGAGCTGGCTCGGCGGGCGCCGTTCTTCTTTTGCTCCTTGTATTTTGCTTCATCCTCTTTTCTTCTCTCTCTTTTTTTTTGTTGTATGTTCACGTTGGCGCAAGCCTTGTACCCTGTAACAAACACTTCAATGAATATAAGCACTAACATTTGCTTTTACCTCTAGTGCCATTTAATTTTTTCTTTACTACTGTATGGTATGACTGAAGGGCCGAAGAGCCCTCGCGTCAGCATACATGCTTGATCACTCGTATATTTTGAGTGCCGAGCGGCTCGCAGCTGTCCCCGCTGGCGTCCACCTCTCAAGTCTGTATTTGGACCGTCGGTGGGAAGGCTTAGCAGGAGCTGCTCGCATCCTATCTCGGGGTGGCTGAATGTCGCTAACGGAGGTCGCATCAATCAAGTCGCGTCTGCGCATTTAATATGCTGAGAATTTTAGAATCGTCGCGTCAGCACATTTAATGCACTAGGAACCGCAGAGTCGTCGTGACTAATTACCTTTCTTTGAAAGGGCGCCATGCTTTAGGGCGTCACCAAGTGGAGGGACTTCGTTGGGCGGTGACATGCCTTGCCTTTGTTAAACGATGCCGTATCTTTGAGGGGATTTTGGCTATTTAAGCACCAAATCCCTCTTCAATTTGGGCCTTTGCTTGTTGCTGTGAGACGTAAAACTTGACTCCGTAGTCATTTCCTCTTTCCTTTGGCTGTGATCACGGCAATGGTAAATGAAATTCATGACTTCGCTCCAAGGCCGTTAGCGGGATCGTCCTCCTCGTCTGGATCTGAGTTCCCTACTGAGGAGTCGAGATGGGGGGAACAAGAGCTGAGAGACTATGATGAGGTGGATCCTGCCGCAGCAGCGGTGGAAAGTTGCTGCTTAGAGCCTTCAGTCCTAGAGCCGGCAAGGCTTTTGAGAGTGTCGCCAGGCTTTGAATTTGAAGGGGCTTCCAATTCCTCTCGGCTCTAAAGGCCTGAGGAAGTTGGTCGACTGATTCGACGGGCTTAGTGAGTAGTTGAAGAGGTTGAGAGCCGGCTGCAGGCTGCCATTGCTGACATTGAACAGAGTCAAGCATGCGCAACTTACTTTGAACAAGCCTGGTCGGAGTCCGAGGTGAGGTCATCACAGCTGGCTGACGCCAATTTGCAAGCTCAGAGCAGGATCGTGACACTCTAAGGGGAGCTTGAGTAGTGCCGAGAGCGACTCTGAGAAGAGCACGTCATCCATGCTCAATTGGAAGCTGAACTGAGGATGAGGATTTGCCCGGAAGATCTGGTTACGATGCTGGAGGGACAGTTCAAGGAAGGGATGCGACCGAGTTGGAGGATAGTTTCTTTGGCGGCGCCTGGCTTCCCCATAGGCCTCCTAGACTCCTGAAATGTGGGTGCTCGGACGCGATCGGAACTGACTGAGTTCCTGTCTTCTAGTCCCATCGAGCCCAACAGGTGTAGATAGCACTATTGCATTTTTGTGGGTACCGGTCGACCTTTCCTATAAAGAAACTTTATTAATAAACTTTCTTTTTAATAAGGCAATTTATTTGTTGTAGCATGCTTGCATTTGAGTGTCGTGTGCTGCACTTCCGATCTGGAAGTCGAATGAGCTTCCATTGTCGTCATTCCTGGCAGTTGAGATCCTCGCATTAATTGCTTAGTGTGACAGTCAGGATTTGGCAGGTGGTTGCTGCTCAAGTTGAGTGACCATTTGTCGGTCACCATAATGGGCTACCCTGGATAGGCGCGTCGTGCCCTGCTGGAGGAACGCGTGTCACGGCCATCATTAGGGGCAACCCTAGGGTTTTCTCGTGCGATGCTGCTTGATATCCTTTCGTGTCGCCTATTTAAATGGTGCTCTGTGACGCCATTCACATTTTGCGTTCTCTTACTTCTAGCATCCATGGAGAAAAAGAAAAGTTCTCATTCTCCCACGATTCGATGGAGAGTGGGGGAGATCAAGTTGGTTCTTATGGAGAGTGCCATTGTAGCCTTGAGAGTGAGTTATCATATTCCTGGAGATTTGGCCCACCTCTTTCCTGGTGAGGAGGGTAGAGTGAACTCACCCCCTGAGGGCTTCATCACCATATATGAGTACCATCTAAAGGGTGGATTTCGCTTCCCAGTTGCGTTGGACTTGTATGGGATCTTCAAGGCGTTGGGCATTCCTATGGCACAACTTCACCCTAATTCCGTGCGCTACCTGGGGTCATTGTGCATTTTCATCCGCCTTTACGCTTGCGTGTTCTGTGCACCTCGGTGAAAGTGATCTTTTGCTTCGACAAGTCGGAGGACTGGATTTCCATGTCTCTTTGCCCAGGCTTCCGCTTTCGGGGAACAAACCCTGACTCTATGAAGAATTGGAAAAATGCTTCTTCTTCTTAGAGGCCCCTCTAGAGTAGGATATCCCCAACGAGTGGGGTCTTGTGAGTTATTTTCTTCATGCAGAGCATGAGTGAGGAGGAGGAGAAGGAATAGAAGAAGTTGATTGATTACATCTAGGCGGCGATCGGTGCATTTTGCACTCAAGGGTATTACTTGACCCTTGAGATTTTTGCGGTGGTTAGGTGGGAGCCCGGGAGCAGCAAGGTGGCAGCTGTTGAGCTGAAGAGGAAGGCCGGAGTCTTAATCATCCAGGAGCCACCGAGGGAGCCACAAGAGCAGAGTGGCTCATCGTTTTCCCTAGAGTCCTCCTTTGACAAGGATATGGCGGCCCTGAAAAGGCTCAAGCGAGCAAGAGGCACTTCGAGTTGGAGGGCCTTGATATTGCTAGCCACATTAGGTCAGTCCGCTGAGTCTGCCCCAACAATGCCCACTGGAACTACTATTATGGTACAGGAGCTAGGATCGCAGCCGCCCGAGGGGGATGCTAAGTGTCTGTTGATTCTGGCCGTTGCTGTGGCAGAGTATGGCGTCCCCTTCGCTTGCCATCCCTTGAGTGAGGGGTCCATGCTGAGTCCCATTTTGACGTTGAGGTGGGACCTTCCCATGACGAGCGGCTAGTTGAGCCCATCAGAGAGGAAGTCGCAGCGGGCATCGAGGAGGTGGTGGTTGGCACCATAGAGCTTGTTGAGGTAGATAACCTTAAGCCTGATGTTGCGCCTGCGATGCCCTAGAGGCAGTCAACGTGCAAGTCATGAAGTCACCCGAGGCCCTCGTTGTGGAGCCTGAGTCTGCTGTGGAGGCTGGTGTGTCCGAAGGGTTCATCGTTAAATCGGTGGTCGGCGGGGCTCCAGCAAGCAAGATAGAGGAGGCCGCTAAACGGTCAGAGCCCCCAGGTGTGCCTGCATCTGTGGTTGTGCTTGACTTTCCTAGTGCTGCAGAGGAGCCTTTCATTGAGGTATGACTTCTCTGCTTGTCAAGTAGGGAATTTCATTGCCGGAGGAGCAAAAAGCCCTCCGTCCCGAAGCCTCTCTTTTGTGCAATATTTCCCTATGTTGCCAGGATCCACAGATTTTCCATTTCTTTTTATCTTTTGCAAACCTCGGCTGTGGTTGATACATCTTTAAAGCCCTCTCTCAATGGGACGAGCTCACTCGTCGAGTTCGAGAGGAGGCCGAGCGGGTCGCTGCGCAGCATTGGAAAGATGAGGTCGCAGCCCTAAAGCAGGATGTTGAATGGCTGAAGGGTGAGCTACTGGTGGCTGGGGACCTCATTTCTTACTTGCAAGATTGGAGTGCCCTTGTTGAGGCCGGTTTGCGAGTTCAGCTTTCCCCGGATGAGATGGCTCGAGTGCTAGACGTGAGGTTTTGGGATGGCATATGTGACGGAACGGATGCTATTCTATTAAGGACCTTCGTCAAACACATAAAAAATTAATGCCCATAAGTTTAAAACATTAAATTTTTACGGGAATTCGGGTAGAGTTTCCTCTAAAAATGGACTAAAACTCATACATTTGTGCATAAATCATATACATAAATGTTTTTCAAAATTTAATCCACAACACCAACATCACATGTCCACAAGATTAACAAATGCCATATTAATTATACCTCCAATACATCACTCCTAGCTACTGTATTGGATCTAAGAGAGATGCCATCTAGGACCATGACAATCCAAACATCAAAATAATGTGGAAGCAATTAAATCCATATGTCAACTTGCAGAAATAAGAACAAAACATTCATCATGATATAGCATCATTCCACATTATCGTAATATACAATGTTCATTTCAAAATACTAGCTATATACATCCAAAATCCTTCAAATTACCAAAATCTTCCAAGGGCTTCAAAACTCACAAGCTTCCCTTCTTTTAGCTAGTTCTGACTTCGATTCTTATCAAGTTTCTACTTATCTGGAGGGGAAAACAGAAAGCAAGGAGTGAGCTAGCAGTTCAACAAATGTACACAAAATAGCGAAAGTATATAATTTTATATAAAAACATATATATACAAACAAACAAGAAACTTAAAAGGAAGGTGGGAAATCATACATGCATGCAAGTGAAGCAAAAGCGTGAATACGATACAGGATATTAGAAAATCATGATCATAAATCATTAGTTCTTGGATTATAGTTCATAAAATTAAGTTTTTTATTTAAAACTACTATCCTCCATACTTTATATCCCGAGGCAGGATGGTTCCTTTTATTTTTTCTTTTAATTTAATCTTCATTATCCTTCATACTTTATATCCCAAGGACAGGATGCCCATTTTTAACTTAATTGTTATCCTCTAACTTTACATCTCGAGGACAAGATGCTTGTTTTTTGGCTTAATCATTATCCTGCATACTTTACACGCCGATGGTAGGATAATTTCTTATTCAATTTAACTATTTTTCTCCATACTTTACATTCCGAGAACAGGATGATTATTCTTTTGACCTAATTTCTATTATTTAGCGCCTCAATTGAGAGACAAACCACACATTACCCAAAGGACGAGGTCATTTTCATGTTATGCCGGAAGACTTTATATGACTATTCGGAAAATCCTAGGTCCGGTCTTTCTACTGATTTACTTAACTGAAGGTATCAATGTCCTTATTTTCTTAATCGTAACTCATCATGCTTCGAAGACCATTCCAGTTTATACAATTAAACCTTCGGTCAACTTCAAAGCTTATCGATAACTTAACGGTACAGTCTCAGATAAAATCTTTAAGTACAAATCGTTAGATAAGTCTCATCAAATCTCTAATGAACACTTCAATCTCAAGATTTAAGATTTTCAATCACCAAATCCCCTAATTTTAGTCTCAGGGTTCCATATGAAGTTTCAGACATAAATCAGACACAAAACGTATACCAAATGATGAAATCGAAGCCATAAACCTTGACAATCATATACAGATACAAGCTCTATCCATATTTACTACCAATATATCACTATTTTCGAGTAAGGGTTTAAAGCAAACTATTCGGACACAAATCGAATACAAAACATGATTCATTCCATGAAATCAATGCCACAATTCGTGATACATATACATAAATATGAAATCTGGTCCAAAAGTCAAGAGATTCATGCATTATTCATGTCAAATTTGAAGGAGCAAGAGATTTAAAGCATAAATAACAAATTGAAGATATTTAAAAACGGTAAAAAATGGAAAATAATGTTTGAGGTACACTTGCCTTAGCCTGATTTATCGTTATTTTTACCCGGATCGGATTAGAACGGCCAAAATCTCCCTTCTCTTTCCTTTTTTTCCCTCTCCTTTCTCTCCCTCCTTTGCTGCTCTTCGTGCGAACTAGCCTTCTCTCTCCTCCCATTCCCTTTTTAAAACAAAATGAAAGTAGGTCGGTGGTTAAAAGTCAGATTCGCACTCGAACGCCTAGCGAGCGCGCGGCGAGCGCCAAGCACTGGAATTGGTGCCCTCCATCTCGCTCAAGCGAGCCCCTTTTTGGAGAAATCTACTTTTGTCGCTCATTGCTGGGCTTGAGCCAGCAGCGAGCCTAGCTCTGTTGTGAGATTCTGATTCCAAAACGTGATAATTATAGAATAATTATGTAGATGAAAATCATATTCGAGTTTAAGTATGGTGAAAATTTTGATACCAAAATAAAATGAGGCGAAATTGGCCAAAACAGGAGAGGCGCTTGAGTGCTACTCGAGCGCCATTTTATGAATACAGCCGCCTGATGGCTGCCTGAGGCGAGACGGGAGCGGTGGAGGCTTACGGGGGTGGCTCTTGACAGGCGTTCGAGTGCTAACCTAGGTACCATTTTGCGAGAGGGAGCACTCAAGGGCTGCTCGACGGGCACTCGAGTGAGTCATGTGACCTGCTTTCCTTCAGTTTTAAAAAGAGGTTTGGGGCTTTTGTTGAGGCACCGAGTAGTAGAACCAAAAACAGAACGCGAGAGGAGAGGAAGAGGAAGGAGAGGGGAAGAAGAAAAAGGGAAGAAATCTTCCGATCCACTCCGATCAGAGTAAGGATAACTATAAATCGAGCTATGACAAGTGTACTTGGGACAATATTAATTGCTTTTACAGTGTTTTAATATCTCTAAATTTGTATTTTTGCTATGAATCCATATTTCTTCATATTTACTGTAAATAAAGTATATTTTTCCTGATTAATTGGACAGATTTCGCGTTTACTTGTATGTACTGCTGAATATACCTTTGATTTCACGTATAAATATATGTTTGGTGTTCGTTTTTCATCCGGAAGGTTTGGTGAAACCCTAAGCACGAAAATAATGGGATTTGGTGGTTTTAATCCATAAATTTGACTAGTAAATGTTAATTTGTATAAGAGTATTGCTATTGTTATGATTTGTAACTGAAAAATTTATATCGAATTATACTGTTGAATTTCTGTGGAATTTTAAAGTATTCTGAAAGAATATTTGTGTAATTCTGACTGACTTTTCGATGTCTGATCAGCTATAAGTTGAGAAATAAGAAGAAAAGTATTTCTGATTTTGTAAATTAGGATCCAGGATTGAAATACAGTCAGGTTAGGTTCTTCGACATACCTTAGAACGTTATGGTGGTAATCGAGGATGATTCTATCCATGGAGTTATATGTGGTTTGCTCTTTCTCAGGGCGTTAGTTTCACAGGGTAAAATTCGGATGATCCACCATCCTTCGGGAGGTATTAGTACATAATTTATCGACCTTCGAGTGGTATTAGTATATAATCCCATGAGAAGGGATAATCCTATTAGAAGGGATACTTGTTGCTGACCTTGGGTTATGTGGAGTGAATATAATCTATATTTGATTATTCGCCCCTCGGCTAGTAGGGTCTATTAGTGTAGTTCTCCTGATAATAAAAAAGAATTTTCTAGAATTTATAGACTTTGATTTCCGTTTTCGATTTTTGAGACTCGTTATACTGTTTTATGATTTCTAAAGTGTGATGACATTGATTTATGTTTTCTCATATTCCATGTACCCCTCTATTCCTGCATGTTTTCGTGATTTTGGTTTATCTGTATGCATGTTTCACGTAAAAGGAATTTCTAGAAATTACAAGTTTAATTCCGGCTTTGATTTCTGAAGCTTGTCCTATTGGTTTATGGCTTTCGAAGCTTGATTTTACTGACTTATGCTTTTTCTGTTTTCATATATCTTTCTGCTACCGTCATGATTGAATATTTTCATGTTAATGTTCATCTGTACCTATATTCTGCATGAAAGCATTATATTTAGTATGTTTTGGTACCTTGTTGGATTTCGACTCACTATTTTATTTTTTTCCTTTTCAGATGATACAGTAGAGTTAGTGCTTGACGAGAAAGAATAGTAAAGTCTAGCATGGAGACTTTGGAAGACGTTGAAGCCATTTTGAGGATCTTAAGAAGATTAGCTTGAACGTAATTGCTTGATTTTATATATGGATTTTTGTATATGTATCTTGTATATAAAACGTATGTTATGCATATGATGAAACAGGAAATTCTGCTTCCCCAGGTATATAGTTCTGCTTCCACTATATGGTTTTTGGATTTTGTACAGGTCCTAGATGACATCACTATTCCGAACTGTTAGTATAGTAGATAGAAAATATGAAATGTAAATCGTAGGGAGTTATACGGTGTCTGTGATCCCGTGTCTGTAATGAGAGTACCTGTTGATGGATATTATGATGTTATTATGTATATTTGTAGGTTATAAGTAGGATTTGTAGTTCAATTTAGCGTAATTTTAGAAAAAATTCTATCCGTTTTTCCTTAGAATTTTAGATTGTTAATTAAGCTTTGGTCTCTGTTTTCTATAGTGATGCAAATTTCTGAGGACAAAAAAAAAAAAAAATCCATTCTGTCACATCTGTTGCTTGCTGGACTAAGGCCAATTTCCTACTTTTCTAAATTTTAATTATCCCAAATTTAATTATACCAATTTGATTATTGGAATTACTATGTTTTGGGAACTCGGACCTCACAGCATACGTCTATGTCATCGGATAGTGTTTGTTGCGGTTTCGGGTGTCTCTGTGGGGATTTTTGATCCCCAAAACGATGGAATCAAAGAAAGCTCCTACTTGATCGACTTCTCGAAGGGAGTAGGGCCTTCCATCACTTAGGGCAGCCAGATCCTTTGTGCATTTCTCCTTGTATAGCTTTTGAGAGTAGCCTTGTAACCTCCAGTTTGAACGATCAATAAAGTATACCCCCTTTTTTTTATCTTCCAGTGTCTCTGAGTGTTGTTGTTCCTCTTGCCGTGTTGACTAAGCTACTTTGCTATAGTCGCCAAGGCTTGCTTTAGGAGCCGGTCGCATTATGCTTGTCCACGGTTGAGGATGTCGTTGCATCTCGCAATTAGTGGGGTGCTCTATCTAGTGAGTTGGACGTCACCGCACGCCTAGGGTGGAGTCTCTCAAGGGCCACCTAGGTTTTTAGGCCACAGCAACCGGACTCTAGGTCTTAGGCCGTTGTGCGCATGACACTGTTTCGGTGCTCGACCCTGCTCAGGGCATCGTCGCTCATGTGCGCATGGTCCTAGCCCATCGACCATCGTTAACTAAGGGTACTCTCTTTTTCGGAAGAAGATCGCCGTACGCTTGCCGCGTAGGCCTCCAAAGGTTTCAATGGCCATTTCATTAGAAGCTTCCAGAGCCCCCTGGCCTGCTTGTTCGATCGCGTACGAGCTGCTTGGCGTGGAGCCAAGGTTTCTCAGCCGCTAAGGGCCTTTCGGCATGGAGTCAACGCATGGAGTTTGACCACTAGTGGGTTGCTTGGCACAAGGCCGAGGTCTCACGGCCGCTAAGGTCCCTTTCGATGTGGAGCCGAAGATCAAAGCTCGACAGCTAATGGGTCGCTTGATATGGGGCCAAGGTTTCGTGGCCGCTATGGGCCAAGGTTTCGTGGCCGCTATGGGCCTTTCGGCGCAGAGCTAACGTTTGAAGTTCGACTGCTAGTGGGTCGCTCGGTGTGGGGCCAAGGTTTTTCTTATAGGGGACAGGCGCCCTCCTGACTTAGGGGTAGTTTAGGTCGTTTTTTATCTTTGAAATGAAAAGCATGCATGCATTCATATGAATAGTCATATAAGAAGAGGAAAACAACAACTTTATTAATGAAAATTTGATACATGTACAAGCACTTTGGACCATGTATGCACACCTTACCTAAGCGTGTCTGCGGATCATTGATAATATTTTTTGAGATGGGTGGCATTTCAGGTCCGAGGGACCAGTTTGCCATCCTAGGTGCATAGTTTGTACGTCCCGTTTTGGAGGATCGTTGAGATAAGGAATAACACCTCCTAGTTCGGGGAGAATTTTTTCCTGTGAGTAGTTTTGCTTGTTGCCTCTACACCTTGTAGGACCAAATCCCCAACGTTGAGTGGTCGAGCCTTCACCTGCTTATTGTAGTATTAAGCGATGCGCTACTGGTAGGCTATTGTCCTCAGGAGCGCTGTGACGCGGGCTTCTGGAAGTAAGTTTTGGTGCTCTTTGAGCTGCTGGGAGTTGCTATGGGGTCGAAGTATTCGATTCGAAGATTGGGCAGCTCTGCTTCGATGGGGATGACCGCTTCAACCTTGTAACATAGACTGAAGGGCATGCCCCATGTTAGCTCTCGCAGGGTCGTTTGGTATGACCATAGTATAGATGGTAGCTCATCGGCCCAAGAGCCCCCTACGTCTTCGAGTTTAGTCTTTAGCCATGCAGCAACGTTCGGTTAGTCACTTCGACTTGACCTTAGCCTATGGGTACGCCACGGATGTGTGGACCAGTCTGATGCACAAGCATGTGTAGTATTTGGTAAATCCCTTGCCGATGAATTGGGTCCTGTTGTCAGGGACTATGACCTCGGGAATCCTGAATTGACAAACAATACTCTGACAGATGAATTTCGTCTATTCTACTCGGTTATGCACGCAAGGGGATTGCTTCGACCCACTTAGTAAAGCAGTTGATACCCACGATGAGGAATTTCCTTTGTCTGGAGGCCAAGGGCATGGTCCCAAGGATATCGAGCCCCCATTGTGTGAATGGCTAGGGGCTTGTAGGCTCTGCAACTTCGTGTGTGGCTGGTGGCTCATGGACCCGTGGATTTGGCAGCTCTCACACCTTTTGACGAAGTCCATGGCGTCTTACTTCATTGTGGGCCAGAATAAATCTTGTTGCATGATTTTGAATGCGAGGTTCTTCCCTTCGACGTGCGACCCAAATATGCTGAGGTGGACTTCTCTCAGTGCATGTTCGGCTTCTTAAGGTGAGAGGCATTTCAGGTCGGGGGTTGAGTATCCCTGTCTATACAATCTTCCATCGATGATCGCATACCAGCTAGCCATCTTCTTTATTCTCCTAGCCTCCTCAGGGTCTTTCAGTAGCGTTCCGTCCTTCAGCTATTTCCAGTACGGGGTTATCTAGCTATCGTCCTCTGCTACCTGCAGTATCTTGCGCCTTGGGTTGTTAATACTAGGTGCGGCTAGGATTTCTCGCATGCTTTTGGCATACTGCTCCGAAGACCTTGTCACTGTGTCTTTTGCCAACTGGTCAGATTTCCAATTCTCCACCCTCGGGATGTGCACAATCTCAAATTTCTCAAATGTCTGGGACTGGGCCTTCACCTTCGTCAAGTATTTAGTGAGCCGAGGGCTTGAATCTGATTGGCCATTAGCTTCGAGTCGCTTTACACGACCAACTCCTTTGTTGAGCATTCCCTAGCCAATCTGAGCCCTGCAAGGAGGGCCTCGTATTCCGCCACATTGTTGGTGGCTGGGAACCTGAGCTTTAGAGAGTATTTGATCTTCGATCCATCAGGGGTTCTGAGTATGATTCTGACCCTGCTGCCTGCCTGCGTGGACAATTCGTCGACGTGAAGGGTCCACACATGGATGCTCGTGGCGCTTGCGCCTTCGACTTAGTCTGGGGTGTTGAGAGCATTGGTCGTTGTTTCGACCACGAAGTTCGCGAGGGCCTGGCCCTTTAGGGCCAGCTTTGCCTAGAACTTCACATCGAACTCGCCCAACTCTATGACCCACTTGCTTAGACATCTCTGGTTTCTGCAGGATTGCCTTCAGAGGTTGGTTGGTCAACATGATGAATCGGTGCACTTTGAAGTATCGCCACAGCTTTTGGACAAAATAGATGAGGGCCTAGGGTGATTCTTTTAGTGTGATGATAGTGGGAATCTGTGTCTATCAGTACTTTGCTTACATAGCATACGGGTCGCTGCACGATCCCCTATTGCCGCATAAGAATCGAGCTTAGGGTCGTGTTTGACATCGCCAGGTAAAGATATAGGTCCTCACCCTCTGAAGGGGAGGTTAGGAGCGGAGTGTTGGTGAGGTACTCTTTCAACTCCTAGAACGCAACCTCGCACTCATCTGTCCACCAGAATCCGGTTGCTTTCGTTCCTTCAAGGGCCCTGAGGAATGGTAAGTATTTCTCTGCGGACTTGGCTAGAAATCATGAGAGGGCAGTGAGTCTCCCTATGAATTTCTTGACTTCCTTTACTGTCCACAGAGGGCTCATGTCAAGGATGGCCCTAATTTTCTTCGAGTTTGTTTTGATACCACGCTGGGATACTATGAAGCCCAGGAACTTTCTAGAGGTCACCCCGAACATGTACTTGGCCGGATTGAGCTTCATCCTGTGGGTTCGAAGCACTTCGAAGGTTTCTGTCAGATCACAGATGTGGTCATTGGTGACTTTGCTTTTGACGAGCATATCATCTATGTAAACCTCCACGTTTCTCTTGATCTAGGCTTCGAACATCTTATTTACTAGCCGCTGGTAGGTTACACCGGCATTCTTTAGTATGAAGGGTATGACCTTGTAGCAGTAGGTCCTTTGATCGGTTATGAATGATGTGCGCTCCTCGTCGTCCGAGCTCATCCTTATTTGGTTGTAGCTCGAATAGACGTCCATGAAGTTTAGGAGTTTGTGCCCGGACGTGGAGTCCACCAGCTGGTCGATCCGTGGAAGCAGAATGCTGTCCTTTGTGCAGGTTTTATCCACGTCAGTAAAATCAATGCATATCCGCCACTTGCCATTGCTTTTTTTTACGAGGATGACATACGATAGCCAATCCAGGTATTGCACTTCTCTTATGAACCCCGCGTCGAGGAGTTTCTTCACTTCCTCCTTATGGCTATCGACTTTTTGACAGAGTGGTTCCTGCGCTTCTACTTGATGGGTTTTTGACCGAGATTGAGGCCCAATTTATGGACCATTACTTCGATTGGTATCCTGAGCATGTTGACAGGAATCTATGCGAAGACATCGGAATTTTGCTTGAGAAAGTCCACGAGTTGGTTTCGAACCGGCGTTGAAAGGGAGCTACTGATGTGTACGCACTAGGGGACCACCTCCGTCACCTCATTGAATTGGGCCTGTTGTAGCATTGCTTTATCGTGGAAGTCTAGATTCTCCACTGGTCGGTTAGGTGCGGCGGGAGCAACCTTGGATAGGTAGCATGGTCGCCCCACCATTTGGTCACCCAATGCATCCCTGTCCTGTATGGAGTATGGAACTTCATCTTCAGGTGAGGGATCGATGTCACTACTTCGAAGGTGGTTAGGAACGGTTGGCCCAGAATGGCGTTGTAGACTGACGGTAGGTCGATAATGAGGAACGAAAGCATTCGCATAACTATGCGTGGGTAAGTCCCCATCATGACATCTAATTTGATCTCTCCCTACACGGGCATTGGTTCATTATCTAGGTCGTACAGAGGGCCCTCAGCTGCTCGCATTCGGCTCATTTTTAGTCTAAGTTTAAAAAATATATCGAGATATAGCAAATTTTGAGAGCTTCAGTTATCAATGAAAACTTATTTCAACTGGTAGTCGAGTGTAACATTTGAAACGAGGGTGGTTACAACAAGAGGTTTTGAATGAGGGGAGGTTATACGTGTCATGTGATTGTTACTAAAACTAATGATATGAGTCCTAAGCTCTACCCTCGCTTTCTTGCTATTGGACGTGGCTTCCATCCGATCCTAGCCACTACTTCTGGCTAGCCTACTTAAGATCATGCTGATGACGTCGGCAGCGATACGGTTCCTGGTGACTCTCGAACTTCGTCATTGGTGACCTCGAGGTGCCTACCTCAAGCATGTGAGGTGCCCTCGGTGGACCAGGTCTTCAGTTTCCTTCTGTAAGGTTTGGCAATCTTCCATGGTATGCCCTAGAGACTAGTGAAAATGGCAATACTTCATCTGGTCTCCGGCCTCTGGGTTCTTCAATATTTTAGGCTACTTTAGGAACTTCTCATCCTGGATTTGTATCAGAATATTTGAGGGAGTGTCAGTCAGGTGCGTCAGGGTTAGGGGCCTGAACTCCCTTCGGACACTTGGCTTGGACTGCGGTTGCTTGCGACGTTCCCAGGAGCGGCCGCCATCTTCATTTCTCTTTTTCCTAGTGCTTAGCTCTTCTAGCTACCGATCCACGTGCTCAGGATGTTTTGCTTCATTGGCCTACTCAGCCGCAATGTAGGCCTAAGCGATGACCTCAGCTTTTCGGAAGGTCTGGGGGCACTGGTGTGCTAAGTGCTTGAAGAACTCCTCAACTGCCAACATAGCGATGAAGGCGTTTAGCTTCATCTTGTGAGAGAGTTGGGGTATTCGATGAGCTTCTATGGTGAAGTGGTTGAGGAATTATTTTAGGCTTTCCTCTGGCTTTTGGCGGAGGCGAACGAGATGCTAGGGCAGCTTCTCTTCCCTCCGGTTAGAGGCAAACTAGCATAGGAAGTAGTCAGTAAGCTCATTGAAGGATTAGATGGAGTTGGGTCGGAGGCATGAAACTAGAGCCTAGCGTCCCCTTTAAGTGTCAGGGGAGGTACTGGCACATGACGGCCTCGCTTACTCCGTGGAATGACAACAGCATCCTGAAGTAGTCCAGGTGATCCATTGGATCCATGCTTCCATCGTGCGCGTTCAGCATTGGCATCTTGAATTCGAGGGGGAGTGGTTGCGTTCGGATATCCATGGGAAACGATGACCTCCTTTATATTCCACCTTCTTATCTATTCGATGGGTGGACCCGCTCCTCTTCGCATTGATGAAGTCTCAGAGCTTGGAGTTCTCTTGGGGGTCGTACAGAACACAGTGGTTGCCTGCACAAGGCGGCCGCGTACTACATGGGCCCTCTCCTCTGGTCATGGGCCTCCTATCATTGTGGGAGTTGAGGGGGTTCCGTCGTCCCTGGCTTTCTTCCGGCGCATCCCCACTTGAGAGGCTTCGAGCTGTTGTTTGGGCCCAGCTAGCGTTGTTAGGCATGGTCATTCTTGCTGCTGCAGCTCTCGCGCCGTGTCCCCTTTGTTTAGAGGTCGAAGCCTAGGGTCCTAGAGGGGAGGGACCCATTCACTACGTGCCAGCCTGTGCGCACAGCATTTGAAGCATCTGCTTCATGTCGCACACGTCAGGTGTGAGCTTGCGCACGTCTAGCTTGAGCTGCTTGCCCGCTCAACTACCCATAGAGGGGTTGTTGCTATGGGCTGCAGTGTTCCTTGCTAGTGCACTAGCCTGTGCTCTAGTATTGACCATCCCTTTAGTAGGAGAGTGCATGTTGTGACAAGTGGTTGGACTTTTTTAGTCGATCCCATAGACGGTGCCAATGGTGCATCCTTGGGTCCAGGTTCTCATGTGAATTAGGAAGCCTTTGGGTTCCTTGACTCGGGTGGATCACAAACGCGTCCAATCTCCACGTATCTTCAACTTGAGTCCTACGCACCACAAATTACAAATAAGAGATCAAAAGACGGCGGGATATTCTCCCACCTTAAACACTCTGACGCTCAAGTCAGAAATCTTTCCTAGGGGATGGAAAGATACAGGCGTGAAAGTAAACATGATGGGGAATGCACGTATGCAAGTATGCAGGGTATGCATGTGGTGTTTGGAGGAGGCTTGTGCTCCCCCTTTTGCATTGCTAAGAGTGGCTCACTATCGTTGCTGTATAGGGGCAATGGTTTGAGGGAAGAGAGTTGGTTCTTTTTCCTTGTTTTCTTGAGTGCAAGGTGTTAGGATTGATTTTAGATCTCGAGGCACCGATTACATTCTTTTTGGAACTTGAATGGGGGATCGAGAGATCAGGATCCTCCTCTCTACTGAGGGAGAAGACATTTGTAGGCTTTGTAAATGAGGCTTTTGGGTACGAGAATCTCTAACAGGTGGCTTGCCGGGATTCACCGGCCGCTAAGCACTGGTGGTGGCCAGCGGTGTCAGTTGTCGCCTTGTGGTGGAGTAGGGAACATCGTTGAGTGTTGTCGACACTGGCCTGTTTGATATTGCTTGGATTGGTCGAGCGACTGCAGGGACGGCGTGTGCTATGACTTGCCAGCGTTGTTCTCATCTCCATTATCTGGCATTCCCTGAGCCGGCACCTCTTGGACTACAAGTTTGCAGCTGCTTCGGGAAAGGCGCAGGCGAAGCCAGTTGGGCGTACGTGAGGGGTGCCTAATGGGCTTTACCTTGATTTCCCTTGGTCATCGCTACCTAGCTTGGCCTTGCTATTAGTTCGGCCTGTCTACTATTGGTTGGACTTCGCTGGTTTCGGCCTATATTTATGTTGGACCCATCAGATTTAATATCTACATTCTGTGATGTTTAGAACTTAGTTCTTTTAATTTTATTATGTGCTCAAATCTTCATAGATATTTATGACATTTTTTTATAAAGTTATTTTTATTGAATAGTATTGAATAATACAGTTTAATAGTGGCCAAGATGGTCCCACTAGATCATTTTATAAATATTAAATCATCTAATAAAAAACTAGTATAATTATCTGATGGGGATGCTAGTAATGGGCTGGCCCATGAAGGAGGAAACAACCCAAATCCTCAGTGGTCTATTTTTGCCTGGATGGTCAATGCTGCCATTGGTTGGACGAAAAGCTAGTGAGCCAGTAGAGGCCTAAGATTAGGACAGCCCATTTGAGCTCAGGAATATGAATGATTTTGTTGACCAGAACAGCGATCAGTAGACCGGCTGAGGTCCAAGATGCACGCTACCCAAGCCTTGATTGGTCCACAAGTCCGTCCTCAAACCACAATGGTCATCTACCATAATTTTTTGCATCTTTAAAGAAGGTAATCTTCACTGTGATGGTCATCTCCAGAATCAATGCGCATCCCGGGAGGAAGGCGCCAGAATCTAAGCACAATATGTTGGAAACCTTAATGATTACAAAACACAGAAGGAAGGAGATCAGCTTCTTTGACCGTTACAGTCAGAAAGGCACTCACGCATATGCTGGAAAGGCAACAATTCCCAACAGAGTGCGGGCATGAACCCCCTCTACGTAAGGAAGGTAGCCCAGGTCCATGGCTATAAAAGGTTATGGAAGCTCCCTTCAAAGGCACGCTTGTAGTCACACTTTGAAACGCCTTCTCTTGCCCACAAAATGGCCTCAAGCCTACGAAGCTCACAGAAGCTCTCCTACTCTCTCGAGCATCATATGCTCACTCTCTTTGCTACTAGTTCCTAGCGAACTCAGTACTTAGAGAAACTGCTCCTCACGAGCAACTACGAAGCCACTCTTCCTACGAGTGCACTCCCACTTACGAACACTCATCGGCATTTGTATTGCATTCATTGCATTACCTTCTTGTCTTCAGAAGGAAGATTTCTGACCTGAGCGTCGAAATATTTTTGGTGGGACCAAATTCCATCGTCACCTGACCTCTTATTTAAAGTTATGGTGTGTAGGACCCAAAGCTCAACGAATGGAGACTAGAACCCGACAGACTACTTGACTCGAATCTGTTCAAGTTTGGATCTAGGATGCATCATTGACGCCGTCTGTGGGAAGCTAACAAAAAGCCAACCACTTTCATCTTCACAACCACTCTCATCTTCCAACTTAGTCCTATCAATCAAAATGGTGAACATTGGAGCCCAAGCTAGTGTTTCCACTAGAGATGCTACATCCCCTGACAGGACCACTCTGCTAGTAACCTAGTCGAAGGAGCACCCACACTATTTCTCCAAAACCTGGTGGAACATATGGGTAATATGAACAAAATGCTCTAGATACTTTGTGCCCACCCAGGCAAAAAGAAGTTTGGGTCTCCGCCCTCCTCAGCTCTTGTTTCGGCCTCCACAAGGGGAGGAAGAAGGAAAAAGAAATCGGCCAAGAAGGCTACGAGGTCGGACAACTCTTATGCTCTGGAGGCCTTTAACACTAAGAACCGTCCAAGGCTTGAGGTGTGCTTGGGCCACAGGACTCCGGATGAGAATCTAGAGTGGAGAAACCCCCGATATACCCGGGATAAGCCTTGACCCAAAGCTCAGGAGGGAGCATCTCGGAATGATCGATCCGCCAGCGGCAGTAGCCAGCCAGCAACACGCCGCACTGCTGAAAGTATGGAGTTGAGGACATACCTCAACTCCAAGAGATCTGGGAATGCCTCCTGAGTGGAGGCAAAAGTCGAGAAGATCTGGAACCACGTGTTCAAGGACGATGATGAGCACACTACTGATCTAGAGTGATCTCCATTCACTACAGAGATCTTGAACTGTCCATTGCTGGCCAAGTTCAAAATTCTAGCACTGGATACTTATGACGGGAGTACTGATCCCATGGATCACCTGGATCACTTTCGTACCCATCTGAGTCTCCGGGGCATTGAGGATTCAGCAATATGCTGCTGCTTTCCTCTCACATTGAAGGGAGATGCTCAAATCTAGTTCCATTAGCTCCCATTGAACTCAAAACGGAGCTTTCGTGGACTCATTGATCTCTTTCTGACTCAGTACGTTTCTAGCCGCCAGGAAGAAAAACAGCGGTAGCATTTCTCCCACATTAAGTAGAGACAGGGAGAGAACCTGAGGAAATTCTTGGAGCGCTTTGTAGCCGAGGCCAGAAGGATTCCCTAATTCACAGAGGTGATGAAACTTGGCAGTTTCATTTCTGCCTTGATGCACGGAGACTTATTCAAGCACATGGCTCACAAGAACCCGAAGACTTTTCGGGAAGCGGAGTCTATCATTAGGACTTACACAGTTGTCGAAGAGGCTAATGAGGCGAATAGTTCTGGGAGGACCGACTAGTCTCACTCTTTCTCGGCTAAGAGAAAGAGGAAGAATGGTGGCGGTGACAATTCCCGCCGGAAGCAGCGCAGGACTGGAGTGCTAGACCATAAAGAGTACAAGCCGATCAACCCAACTCCCCTCAATGACAGATAGGCCAACGTCCTCACGTAGATCTGTGGTGAAACGTTCCTCAAATGGCCAAAACCTTTGAAGAACATGGAAGGAGGAAATCCAGCTCAGTACTGTGATTTCCATCGATCTCCGGGACACACTGCGGAGGATTGCAAGATGCTCCAGTAGGAGATTGACAAGCTCTTTTGGAGGGGCCATCTCACCAGGTTCATCAGGAACCCTGTGCTATGTTCCGGCACCTCAGGCAGGGAAGGACCAGATTCGTCCTAACTACGAAATTGGGTCGTGGTTGGAGTGGTTAGCATGATCACGATCCAGCAGGTCAAGACCCAAGTAGATCAAAAAGAGCGACAAGTTGGGCAGAAGAAGCAAAGAGTAGAAGAGAATGTCATTAGCTTTAGTGATAGTGATATAGATTATGTAATTTTTCAACATGCTGATCCCCTTATTGTATCTGCACTCGTTTCAAACAGTACTGTAAACTACCAATTGAAATGAGTTTTCATTGGTAATGGAAGCTCCAAGAATTTACTTTATCTCGATACATTCTTTAAACTTAGACTTAAAAAGAATCAGCTAAAACCTATCGAAGGGCCATTGTACGGCCTAGACAACGAGCCTATAGCCGTCCAAGGAGTGATACAATTGGAGGTTACCCTGAGCATGTACCGTAGAACGGTGAGTCATATACTTACCTTCTTGGTCGCTAACCTGCCCTCCATGTACAATGCTATCCTAGGACAGCCGTGCCTAGCAGCATTTAGAGCCATCACCTTGATACCATATTTAAAAATAAAATTTCCAACAATATGTGGTATCGGTGTAAGTGTTGGGTGACCAAGTAACTAGGTGGACATGTTACATGTCCTAGATTGTACCAAGTAGTAGCGAACGGCCTACAGGAGAACTGGACCATCGAGACGAAGCAATCTTATAGTAGGCACAACCCGGTGAGGCAATCGACCAAGTCTCACTGAATCTAGAGGATCCGGAGAGGTGTGTACAAATTGGGGACTCACTCGTCGGACCCTTGCACGACGAGCTGATAGTGTTCTTGAGACAGAATGCTGATGTCTTCGCGTGGACACCTGTTGACAAGCTTAGAATTTCGTTTGGAGTAATGGTCCACAAGTTGGGCTTCGATCCCGGCCGTAAGCCCATTAGGCGGAAGCAGAGGAATTACTCTTTGGAGAAGTTCGTGGCCATTCGGGAAGAGGTGAAGAAGCTTCTAGATGCCGGCTTCATCAGAGAAGACCAATACCCGAATTAGCTCTCCAACGTTGTCCTGGTGATGAAAAGCAATAGGAAATGGCGAATGTGTATCGACTTCATTGACGTCAACAAAGCCTGTCCAAAAGACAACTTTCCTTTACCCAAGATCGACTTATTGGTGGACTTGACTTCTAGACATGAGCTGTTAAGCTTCATGGATACGTATTCGGGCTACAACCAGATCTATCAGAGAGTTTCTATGGAAGGGACCTCCCTACATACAAAGAAGGGGAAGGATTTCCTTCAACGACTGGTCAATCAGGACAGCCACACGATGAGCTTGGAAATAGGGTCTCAACTTCTAAGCCAAGAACACGAGTGCTACAGTGAGCTTCTCAATGGGTGGGTAGCATGTTTTTGAGCCGGTTAACGTTTTGCTGACATAGTAGACCGACCGCTACCCGTCAGGATCCTGGCATATTAGAACTAAGCTAAGAGCCACCTCTAACACCACCAAGTAGAGGTATAGCTTTTCCCTATCTCTTGGTGACGTCAGCAATGACGAACCAGCTAGATACTGCTTTAGTTTTTCGAAGGCGGCCTGGAACTCTACCATCCATTGAAATTCATTTGCTTTTGTCTCCCTTAGGGCTCTGAAGAAAGGCTAATACTTGTTTTCTGACTTAGCCAAGAAACGGGAAAGCGTCCTTAGCCTTCCGGTTAGCCTTTGGACATCTTTGACATTTCGTGGTGGAGTCATGTCCGTGAGGGCCTTGATTTTCTTTTGGTTTACTTTGATCTCCCTCTATGAGATGATGAAACCCAAGAATTTCCCTAAGGATACTCTAAAGACACACTTTGATGCATTTAATTTCATCTGGTGCACACAAAGTACCTCAAAAACGTCAACTAGATCATGAATATGGTTACTGATGGTTTTACTTTTGATGAGCATGTCGTCTACATACACCTATATATTGTGGCAGATTTGCTTTTCGAACATTTTGTTCATGAGCCTTGATTAAGTTGCGTCTGCGTTCTTCAAACCGAAAGGCATGATCTTGTAGCAATAAATTCCTTGATCAGTTATGAATAAGGTGTGCTCATTGTCCTCTAGTCTCATCCTGATCTAGTTGTAGCCCAAGTACGCGTCCATGAAACTCAGCAGCTCGAGGCCAGAAGTGGAGTCTACCAACAAGTCAATCTTAGGCAAAGGGAAACTATCCTTCGAGTAGGCTTTATTGATGTTGATAAAGTTAATGCACATCTGCCATTTCTTGTTGCTTTTCTTGACCAGGACAACGTTGGAGAGTCAATCCGGGTACTAGACCTCCCAAATAAATCTAGTGTCTAGCATCTTCTTCACCTCCTCTCGGATGGCTATGAGCTTTTTGATGGTGTAGTTCCTCCACTTCTACCTGATGGGCTTACGGCCGGGATTAATATCCAACTTATGGACCATTACTCTGGCCAGAATCACTGGCATGTCGATCAGAGCCCACGCGAAGACATTTGCGTTCCGCCTCAAGAAGCTTATCAATTCATTGTGCAGGGGTACGACGATTGAGCCCCTTATCTATACACACTTTTCTAGGTCATCCGAGTTTAGTGGTACAAGATCGGTAGCCTTGTGGGACTACGCCTACTACAGAGTAGCCTCATCTCGATGGTCTAGTTCTTATGCTCATCTCTCGACGCCACTTGGTGCTATTTACGACATGTAGCACGTCCATCTGATTACTTGGTCACCCACCACTTCACTAATACCGTATGCTATTAAAAATTTTATTTTTAAGTACGGTATTGAGGTGACGGCTTCGAACACTGTTAGGTACGGCTAGCCCAAGATGGTGTTGTATACGAAGGGCAGGTCGTTAATCAAGAAGGTGAGTGTACGATTCGCCGTTATAAGGTACGTGCCTAGGGTGACCTGTAACGATACTGTCCCTTGAACGGCTACCGGTTTGTTATCTAGCCCATTTAGTGGTCCTTTAGTAGGTTTGAGTTCGTTCTTTTTAAGTCCTAACTTAAAGAATGTATTGATGTAAAACAAATCCCTTGAACTTTCATTATCAATGAAAACTCGTTATAGTTGGTAGTCAATAGTACTGTTTGAAACGAACGCAAATACAACCAGGGGATCAGTGTGTGGGAAAATTATACGTGTCATGTCGTTATCGCTAAAATTAATGACATTTTCCTCCACCCTTTGCTTCTTGTGCCCTGTTTGCTTCTCCTGGTGATTTGTCTAGTGGGCCTTAGGTGGTCTAGTGGTTACTATATTGACCACACCGGTTGCGACCTAGTTCCGTGGATGGGGCAGATTAGACCCTTCTTTGCCTGAGGTGCCAAAACTTTGCCCAGGGTTCCTCAAGAACTTGATGAGTGGCCCCTTCAAATCAATTCCTCAATCTCTGCTGAAGCGTCTTGCACTCCTCTGTGATGTGTCCCGAAGACTAATGAAAATTGTAGTACTTCACTGGATCTCCTCCCTCCATGTTCTCAGTGGCTTTGGCCACTTAATGAACTTCTCTCCAAGGATCTACATGAGGATGTTGGCCCACATGTCGTTCAGCAGAGTCGGGTTGACAGGCCTATACTCCCTCTGGACAAGAGGCCCGGTCCTGAGCTGCTTCCTTTGGGGGTTGTCACCGCCCCCATTCTTCCTTTTTCCTTATGCTAGGAAAGAGCGAGGCTGGTCGGTCCTTTCTGGACGCTTTGCTTCATTAGCCTATTCGGCAGCCACATATGTCTGGATGATGGCTTCCGCTTCCCGGAAGGTTTGTAAATTTTTATGAGTTAGGTTCTTGAAGAAGTCACCCAGCCCTAGCGCAAAGATGAAGCTACCGAGTTTCATCTCTTCGGAGAGATAGGGGATCCTCCGAGCTTTTGCTGCGAACCACTCTAGGAATCTCCTCAGGTTCTCGCCCTGTTCCTACTTGATATGGGTAAGGTGCCATGGCTGCTTCTTTTTTCAACGATTGGAAGCGTACTAGGTTAAGAAGAGATCAGTGAGATTTCAACAACTCTGGATTGAGTTCAAAGGAAGCCGATAGAATCAGATCCGTGCGTCCCCCTTCACGGTGAGGGAAAAATATTGACACATTGACGCCTCCTTCAGGCCCTGGAAGCTTAAAAGGGTACGGAAATGATCCATGAGATCTGTGCTTCCATTATAGGGATCCAAGGCCGGTATCTTGAACTTGGCCGGCATTGGTTGAGTTCGGATCTCTATGGTGAAAAGAGATCTCCTTAGATCGGCTGCATGCTCGTCGTCATCCTTGAACATGCGGTTCTAGATTTTCTCGACCTTTTCTTTTACTTGGGAGGAGTTTCTAGATATCTTGGAGTTGAGGTAAGTTCTCAATTCCGTTCTCTCTGCAGTGCGACATGTTGCCGGCAGCTGCTACCACTTGTGGATTCGATGATCCGAGAGGCTCTCTCTTGCATGGGAGGCTTCTGTTCATACTAGGAATACCGAGGATTTCTTCTTTTGAGAGTCTCGTCTAGAGTCCCATGGCCCAAGGGTTGTTGGAGACCATCGGGATATGAGAGCTGCCCGGCTTCAAGATTTCTTGGTGGGCCTCTTCTTCCTCTGGCCCCCCCCGCCAGGAGGCCAGAATGGGGGTTGAGGAAGACTGAGCTCTCTGCGTCTTCTTGCCCTGGTGTGTGCAGAGCATCTATGACATTTTGTTCATCTGCTCCACTATTGCCAAAAAAATTGGGGTAGGCTACTCTCCAGCCTAACTAGCCAGCTGAGTGGTCGTGGTTAGGGGAGGCAGTCTCTCTAACGGGAAAGCTAACTTAAGCCCTATTGTTCACCATTTCACTAGATGATGTTGATTTGAGAGATGTAGTTGGTCGGCTTTTAGTTAGCGTTCCCAATGATGCGTCTTAGATCCAAACTTCGAACGGGTTTGGGGTGAGCTGTTCCTCAGATTTCGATCTCCGTCCGTAGAGCTTAGGATCATACACACCACAATTTCAAATGAAAGGTCATGTGACGGTGGAATTTACTTCCACTAAAAACACTCCGATACTCAAATTAGTAAATAATCTTCTGATGATGAGAAGGTAAAATGTAGTGAACGTAAAGATGGACGTTAGGAGTATATTTGGGAATGATGGTGAGGGGTGCACTCGTCGAGAGAGTGGATTTGGCAGTGGTTGCTTGTGAGAAGCAGTATCTCTCGGTACCGAGCTCGCTGGGAGCTAGCGGCGGAGAGAACGTTGAGGTGTTTCAAGAGCTTTGAAAGCTTCTAATAGACTTAGTATGCAAGAGCATTTTTTGTAGGGTAGAGAGTGTTCAGTAGGCGAGAGAGCATCCCTGTGGAGTGAATCTTCATGTGGGTTTCCGCTACTTTCCTTACGTAGCGAAACGGGATGCCCACCTTTTGTGAGAATCGTTGCCTTCCTTAGGTGGCGTGTGGGCACCATTCACAGTTGCAACAGTCAGGAAGGAGGATTCCCTCTCTTACGTGGAGATATCGTGCGTAGTGATCGTTAGGTTGCCCTCTGTGGATCGCATGCCGATTCGTGTGCCTTCCTCCTGAGATGCATTCTAATTATGAGAAGTTGCCGTTACAGAGAATACTATCTTTTTTGGAGATACGGAGAATTAGGACAGATGACCATTGAAGTTTGGAAAGGTGCGCATGGGCCGATTTAGACATAGGTTACGTTTATCCTAGGCCACGCCCAACCTGTTTGTGAGTTTCTCCGATCAATATCAGCGTTGACCGTTTTAGATACAAATTGGCCGTCATTGATTTTAGGCCACCTATCACTTTTGGGTCGACCTATTACCGACATCCCCATCAATGAGAAAGGATGCAGAGAACTGCAATTGTCTTTAAAGTTATATATATTTTATGTTAAGACTCATTCTGGCTTTTTTTTTTNTATATATATATATTTGTAATTTGTATGTAGTGTTACTTTTCTAAGATATTATATTATATCGCAGTACGAAGTCACTCCCCATAAAAAATCGGGATGTCACCGCAAAAATTAGAAGGATCCAACCGTTCAAGGGTGTCGTCGATAAATAAACAGTGTGACTTAACTAAACTGGAAGCTGTAACATCTGTCTCTCTCCGTTTCGGTTTAAGCTCGCTGATTTCAACGTGAATTCTCCGCCGTCTTGTTTAGGTTTGTCATTCGAATTCAAAGCAGATCTTGCTTATAAATTGTATTTCCAAATTTCTGTATTTCTCTCTTTGACGCTTTTGTAATTACCCTCCCTGATCGAGTAGAATCTGAGTTTGTGAAAATGGGAAGGTGGAATCGAAGATATGTGCCTCGCGCAAAGCATAAGCAATACGATTATCACTGCTTGACTACTAGAGAAACCTGCCGTGATCCTGAATCTGGTATCAATTTCCTCTCTCCCTCCCTCTCTCCTCTTTATCCGATGGATGAATGGTTGCAAGGTACACCTTTTTTCCATTTTTCCTTTGAAAGATAAGAAAATCGTGAGTTCAGTATGGGAAACCGATTAATCTGTCCGTTCGAGAGTTGGTTCTTGTAATCTGGTTTGATTATCTTGTTTAGTGAATGTTGATTGTGGTCTAAATTTGGCACGAAGTTGTGCTTTCTCTTTCTGAATTTCTCTTGAGCCATGTGGAGGGCGTTTGATTTGGAATAAATGTGTCTGGGCTTACCTTCACGAAGATAGCAATAGGGATGCCAGGCGTGCCTGACAAACTATTTCATTTCTTATTGAAAATTATCCTTGGGAATGAAAATGCGCATTTTAATTTGGCCAACATAGAAAATTCTAGCTAACGTGATATTAAATGGGATGGTGACTAAAAAGGTAACATGACTACACTTTGGGAAACGCACACCCTTTAGTAACCACCTAGTTTATGGGCATATAATTGACGTCTCAATGAAATCCATCAAGGTGCTATCGGGTTAGGAATACAAGAGATCAGATATTAAACTTAGCGAACAAAACTCACTGTACAACCTGACTCCAAATGATAGCTAAGGTGTCCCTTTTATAGGCTAGTTTGGAACAGTGCTTCAAGAACAACCCAATACCTAACCATTTATTTCCCGAGACTGTGATAAATGCTAACATTGGATCTAGACTCTTGTATAAAATCAAACACAACGCATAGGACTATTAAATACATCAAAAGATTAGTCTCGAATAAATGTGGCCAACTGTAGTATTTTGACCATAATTTCTTCTAGAGGACTTCAAATTACGTGAAACTTGGTGCACTGGAGAACTAATTTCATAGATCTTTCCAAAAATATATATTATTTGACCATATTCAAGTCCTAATTCATCTCCAAATATCTGAAGAAAGTGAAATGACTCTTAGGTAGCAAGTCCTTAATTATTGGTTAAAGATGTATCCACTAGAGACACTCCTTAATTAGTCTTCCTTGGTGGAAAAAGACTTGTCCTCAAGTCTGACTCATCCCCATCATTGGAATGAGGAGAAGGGTCAAAAAGCATTGAATGCTGTGAAAATTTGCAATTGCCGAGAATTCTCTCTTACAAAAAAATTCATAAAAGAGCAGGTATGCCCTTGCTTCATATTTTTCTCCTTGAAAATGAATGCAGCATCAAATTTGAAGGTAGTGTTGTTGGCAATGTTTACTTCATAAACTTCTTGATCTTCGTCCTTAAATAACGTTTCAAATCTTGATCACAAACCTTATATTTGCCAGCTTTTGTTATGACATCCTTCCAATCTACTGAATGGACAATTATAAAATGATTGGTCAGCAATTTTTTGATAAACCAAGAAAAGGATGTACCACAATAGTGTAATAAATGGATCAGTAAAATGGTGCTTTTGTTAACAGAATGTATAGCCGAATTGTTGCAATATTATAATGCCGAGGTGACCCTTGCATGCGTCTTGGATCGTGCCCGTGATATCCTCTGCCTCTATTGCGTGCCATGAATGATCATCTATCTCACATACCATCTACATATACATCAAATTTGAAAGGATTTATCAAAATGAATTTTCTACTTTCGAATTCCATGTTGACTTTGAAATCACTGTAGTTCTAGAAATCATGGATTCAATGACAATGATGCAAAGGAGCCTCGTCATTAGATGTGTCAAGATGGTTAGCATGGAAGAGGTTAATCTCCTCTTCATCTACTATGGCTTCATTCATGGAAAGGATTGTCACACCTCAATGATTGTAGTTGTTCCTTGTAGAAATTCAAGAATCAAACAAATGTAAGAAGAGAAGACAGAAAACTGAAGAGAAGAGAGAGAGGTTTGACAGATGATCTGAATTCTGATTTCTTTCTTAGATCAGTTACAGATGCACTGCTTGAAAAGTTAGTTAATTGGCATCCACAAATGTAATTCAACTGATCTGCTTATTCTAATAACACAATTGTAACAACCAGCAAACTGAATAACTGATCAAGTATATGCTGATAATTAGAATACCAGATTTGGCTCTGGTTCAAGCAGTGGCTGTGCGATCTATTGGTCTGTTGTTGCTGTGCTTGTCTGGAACATCAATTATATTGCTAAATTCATATGTTTGCTGCTGAGTTGGCTCAATTAGATGTAAAATGCAGCTGGTGCACTATATAAGAGTTGCTGAATTTACAATGCAATAGTGTCTAAACAGGGCCCATTTACTGACTCTAAATTGTGTTGCTGTTGTTTCCGTGTGTTGTTGCATTATTGATTCTCAAATAACCCCCCTTAAGATGGAGAGTGGCTAACTCTCATCTTGGAAATAACGGTTTGAAAAATTGTTGAACATAAAGCTTTGGTGAAGGCATGAGCTAGTTGAAATTGTGAAGGAACATAGGAAGTGAAGATGACTTTTTCTTGGATTTGGTCACAATTAGGTAACAATCTAGTTCAATATGCTTTGTTTATACATGAAAGACTGGAAATGTGAAGAGCTGCCTGGTTGTCACAATAAATTTTGGCAGGTTGAGGATGAGAAACCATGAGTATGATGTTGGTATCTCAACCATACAACTTCACAACATGTAGATACGATTGCTCAATAATACCCTGCCTCTGCTGAGCTTCAGGAAAGCATAGTTTTCTTCTTATATTTCCATGAGGTGAGCAATTGACCAAGAAATATGCAATAGCCAGTGGTAGATCTTTGTGTATTAGAGCATGAAGGCTAATAAAAATCGCAACGTGCAAAAATGATGAAGTAGAGGGAAAGAAAAGACCTTGGCCTGTTGATTGTTTGATGTATTTTAGGATCAGCTTTATGTGTGGTTTTTGAGGATTGGACATAAATTGGCTTAGCATGGTGACTGAGAAGGAAACAACAATTGATGTCAAGGGTCAACATTCTTGCTGATAGAAGGTTAAATTGAAAGTTGGAATGCATTACACATTATGCAAGTGTTTGAATTGTTCCTTTGCTTGTCATATCTGCTAAACGTCTATTGGAAGTTTAACTTTATATGAAATTCTTGTAGTTGTTGAAGTATATAAAGAAGGGTAAGAAACCATATGGTCAGTTGCTCCAATATCAATGATCCATGGTGCTTTAGCTTTTTTTGAGGGTTTGTTTGGAAAAACAAATTGGCAATAGGATATAACATTCAGTTATAGATGTGATTGGTGGTTGTCTGCTATAATGGTTTGAGCATGGTTACAAAAATCTGTGTTAATAGGTGTAGTAGTCAGTTGGAATTGAATTAAAGCTATGAGCTGTTGACTCTGCTCTTGAGTAATTGATGTTCCCCAAGAAATCTTATCTGCACTCCTTCAGCTGAATTGATGTGCTGAGGCTTGAATCACTTTGGTCTTGTTTTAGAATATATGTCCAGATTCTCCGTAAGGTTATCCATGTAATCTCTAACATTTCTCAACTGTATGGTCAGTTAACTTGCAATGATAACAAGGAACTTGACTGGCCTTAAAAAAAATTGCAATTTTGTGACAGGATACCCTGAAGAAAGTGCAACGAGCCTTTTCTTGCTTTGAGAATTGAAATTCTTTTGTATATCCTGATTCAATGAATTTCTTTGTCTACTAATGCAAAATGGTGTACTAGGAATATCTGCAGATATTTGTTTTGTCCTTTCTTCTTGTTGTACCAAAGCATAAACTTCATTCAAGCTAGGTAGTAGTCTAATAAGAATAATTTGTTCTTTAATATGTCAAAAAAGGTGCATTCAAGCGCATGAGAAATTTTAAGATCCAAACTCTTTGTTGATTCTCATGCATTATCTTCATTGCTCGACATGTGCATAGTGGAAAGAATTCAATATTCATCAATTCATCAAGGTATCCTTTCAATTTTGAAAAATATGAACTTATTGTTTTATCAACTCGAGTTAGATCATGAATTTGTTGCTTTAACTCATATTCTTGGCCCATTTTTCTGAGGAAACCTTTTCTCCAACTGAGTACATTGATGTGTAATATCTAGGTAGATTACACTATTCTTGATTTCTACGGTCATAGCATTTTGGAGCCATGTCACAACCGTTTCATTGCATTCTGACCAAGATTCGTAAAGATAGTCATTTGAATTAGTTGGTTCTGCCCAACTTTTTCCTGATCCAAAGCCCTCTTCTCATTATTCTTGCCCAAGTGTGGTAATTTCTGCTGTCAAGAGGTGATTAGTGAGTAATAGTATAGTTCCTGGTCCATCATTTGGATGAAGGAAATTTGTACTTCTAGGATCTTTTGGATTAGGATTGATTCTATTGAATTGAATTCTGGATGCAGTAGACAATTGTTGGGCTTGGCTGTGAAATGAATTATGTGTCCTGTTCTTGTGAAGGCATTCTCTGATATTATGTAATGTACTAAATGGAGGAAAAGTGCATTGATTATTCCACTATATCTTTCTAGAATATTTACACTCACTCTATACTACAATTACTTGGATATAACTGATTCTAAACTGATTGACTTGAGTGTAACAACTAACAGACACTAGCAGCTCCTTGTACTGACTTCTGTTGAATGATCAACTGATGCAACCGATACAGCAGATGATGCTTAATATATGTTGTGCTTAATATATGTTGTTCTGCTGCATCAACTCCTTTGGCATCCATCATATTATTCAATCAGAGGATGGCGCTGACTTGTCTGCAGATTGAATATAGGTAGTTGATCACTAGCTGTCTTAATTGCAAAGCAATGTAACAGTGAATTGGCTAATAAAACAGTGTAACAATTGAAAAGTATCTATTTCTCTTGCTACCTGAGAACTTAATACCGACCACAACCCTTCGCCCATCATCATGGTAAAAGCAGAATTTTATCCAATATTCTAACCACCTTTCATTATAAATGAGTTCTAGAAAAATCAAAGATTTTTCACTCAACAGCATTCTAGGACTTTTCATGAAAGTGGACTTTTGGCTGAATTAACTGTAATCCTGATGATAGTAAGTGAAAACAACCGTAAAGGTACCCAAATTCTTCCATGGATGTCCATGCTACGTTGTTTGTGCTGAATTTTTCTTTTGTAATTTACCCAAAAGTTGTAGGTGATTGATGGTCAAAATTGCTACACACTATTAAATCTCTTTGAGATTTTAGAAAAATAGTGATTTAAGAGTGAATTCCATACTTCACTGGGAAGTTATAATTGTTAGATGCACTATGATGACCCAAGAAAGCGGGTGAATTAGGTTGGTCTATAACAATTTTCACTTAACTCACAACTCAACCCTTGCGATCAAACACACCCCAACCACCAATATTTGAACTAAGAGCGAAACAGCATAAGACAGACAAGTTTTATGTTGTTTTGCAAACTTTAGTGTTACACCACTACATACATATAGGGTTTTCTTAGCTAGGATTTTCAAAAATCCGCTATTTGTCCTTTTTCAATATGTTTGAGGGTCTAAATTTATTATTATGATGACCTGGGGCCCAAAAGGGGGATTATTCCTATGAACCCCTCCAAACTTGCAAGAGAATTTATGCTGAAAACCCTAAAAATTCATTTTGGGTACTCTTCACACAAAATCTCTAGAAAATCTCACAGAATGTCTGTTTATGAGAAACAATTTACTTGTAAATTTGGTAATAAAACACTAATCAATAGATGTGAGTTACAGCCTTGGTAGTTATCACAACCCGGCGTGCAGGTACACTTTCGGGCATTGTGTATCAATATTTTAGAGTGAGTACAGTCTTCAAATAATTTGGCAGAGACGTATTCCAGCTGTTTTTGAATAAGTATGTAGAATTTTCAAGGAAATTTTGTCTTTTCAAATTGACACGTCAAAATGCTTATTGTTAGATAGGATATACTAATAGAATATTACTACTAGAGGTCATCACATGTCAAGGGGTCTCCACGTGGTGTTGGAAGAACCAGCTCTCACTGTTTGTTCTTTTGTTATTTTTATACTTTAAAAATTCCTTATAGGTTAGGCCATCCCTCCATTTTTAGTTTAAAGATGTTATGTTCAACGCTGGATTCTGTTACCGTTTTGTCTTATGAGTCATGTCAAATTGTCAAACATCGTTATATGCCATATTGTCGTCAAGTAACTCCACTTGCTTATGCCCTTTTGAGTTGGTATATCTAGATGTCTGGGAACCTTGTCTAATTTCATCTAAGTAGAGATTTTGTTATTTAGTTACCTTTGTTGATATTTATTCACTAGTTACCTAATTATACTTGATGGAAATCATTCCAAATTACATTCTTTTTTTTTTTAAATGTTCCATACTAAAATTAGAACCAAATTTTCTGTTTTTCTCTGTATTTTGAGGAGTTATAATGACCATGAATGTTTTTTGCATCCTTTTCATCATTCTTATCCAAACATGAGATTTTTTATGAGTTTTGCTATCTCAATATATTACAACAAAATGGAGCAGTGGAATGAAAAAATAGACACTTGATGGAGGTTGATAGAGCTCTCTTATTTCAAATAAAAGTTTTAAAATTTTTTAAAGTGATGCAGTGTTGATGGATTTCTATCTTCTTAGTCAAACGCAATAGGTTGTTATTTCCTTATTATGAGTTATTTCCCGTAAAGCCATTATATTTTCTTCTTACTAAGATTTTCGACTGTGTTTGTTCTGTTCACAATATTCGGCTTCAAGTTTCTAAATTTGATTACTAGTCTTTGCAATGTATTTGTCTTGGATATACTTGTACTTAGAAGGGTATTGGTGCTCCTTTCCACAGTTGGGATGTTTTTTGGTGTCAACTCTTGTCATATTTTATGAGTCAACACCCATTTATCGCAATGTGTCTTCATTGAGTCCATCACTAAGTATCGCTTCTGATAATGATATTATTATTTATGAGATTGTTCATGTGGTTGTATCTCCTATATTGCACCTTTGTCATATACGGCTCATTCTTCTTGTCACTTGTACTTACGTCTTTAGTTCTCATCTGTTGTTTGGTTCTCTTAGAGCATATCTTGAGCTAGCCTCTATCAAATCGGTTCTTCCATCTGCAAATATTATTGTTCATGATCTAGTGATTGATTCAGACTTTTTGGTAGCATTGTAGAAGAATCATTGTACTATGCTCAGTATCCTATATTTGCTATTGATGTTTCACATTCTCTACAGGCCTTAGTGTCTGCCTTGGACTCTATAATTGTACCTTGATTTGTGTCCATGCTATTTCTCGTCCTAGTTGACGAACAACAATGGAGGAAGAGATGACTGCACTTGGGCATAATTACATGGGAGATCTGGTCTCTCACTCATGGGCTATAAATGGGATTACACAATAAAAGTCACTCTAGATGATTCTTTAGTTTGGTTGAAAGCCCATTGTAGTTGAAGGGTATGCTCAAACATATAGGATGGATTACAGTTTCAACTTTTCTCCTATCGCCAAGTGACTTAGGCTTCTCATTTTGTTGGCTTTGATTTGTACTGGTCATTATATCAATTAGAAATCAAGATTACCTTCTTATATGATGATCTTTAACCTCCAAGGTTTATTGCTCAGTGGAAATTAGCATTTATTTATCGGCTAAAGAAGTTTTTGTTTGGTTTGAAATAGTTTTTACGCTGTGGTTCGGTAGCTTTAGTAAAATTGTGCTTGAATTTGGGATCTTGTTGTAACAACGGTTACTTTGTATTCTATCTTCATTCTAGTATTAGGTGTACCTTTCTTATGTATTTTGATAATATTATGGAACTGGCTATGATAATATTGACATTAAAGATTGAAATTATTCATTCAACGTTGATTTCAAACCAAACATCTCTGGGGTTCATGTTATTTTCTTGGTATTAATTTTATTAGATGCCGTTAACATCTTTATTTTGCAAAAGTACATTGTTTAATTTGAAAGATTGGCATGTTGGGTTTAAAACTTTGTGATACTTCCATGGTCTTAGCATTAAGTTATTTTTGGATGGCGAGATCTTTGCTAAATCAGAAAGATACTGATGATTAGTTAGTAAGCTCAATTACCTTGTCATGTCTTGTCTTGATATTGTCTTCCTTGAATAGTGTTGTGAACCAGTTTCTTTCTTCTACTTGTAATTTTTTATTGGGAGGCTATAATGCCTATTATGAGATATCTCAAAGAAACAACAAGATGAGGCTTAATTTACATTGATCATGGTCATACTTAGGTTCAAGGTTTTACTGATATTTATTGGTTTACCTTATGATCGAAAGTCTAACCTGTGGCTATTGTGTATTTTTAGGAGGTAACCTTGTGACAAAATGGGGTAGCCGGGTGAAGTGTGGAATTAAAATATTGTGTGTTGACAAATATTACTTGTGAAGTGATACTGCTTCGATAATTATTTGATTGTCTTTATTGTAAAAGTTCTTGGCCTTCTTAGCTCCGGTGCAATATTCATGTAGCTTTCCACATCACATAAATCCAGTATATCCTGAGCTCAAGAATTATATAGAGATAGATTGTCATTTTTTTTGTAAAAAGTTTCAATAAGGCTTAATTTTTGTTCGTTATGTGAAGATTGGAGGTTAACTTGTAGATATTTTTCAACAAGTCTTTCATTGGAGTTCAAGCTGCTGATTTTTGTAACAAATTTGGTATGATTATTATCTATTCTTAAATGTTTGGGAGAGTGTTAAATGTTTTATCATTAGTAGTAGAATTTTCTTATTGTTAGAATAGAATATTCCTTTGTATGGGTATTGTAGTATTTATTTTAGATATATATATATATATTACCCCTAACACTAATTGAGAAGGTTTCGGCAGTTGTTTCGTTTCTTTAATTCTCTTATTTTTGCAATGACCAATGCACATGGTTATTGGAAAAAATAGAAAAGTTGAAGTCCACCTCTAAAAGAGAGCCAAATGTTCTCTCAAGAGGTGATCTTACTTACGACCTTGTCCACTTTGACCTCCTAATCTGTCTAGAGTCGTGGTAAATTGGGGAACTTCCGAGTAACAAACTGAATGATTTGTGTGTTGAAAACTATTTATGCTGAGGATCTTATCTTCACAACTAAGGAAGGTCTCTCTCTTTGGGTTTGGTAGACAAACCCGATACCTTGGTGATACTGGACAAGCAATTCTTGAGGGTGTTAACTAAGAGCTCACTTGTTCTAGAGGAAAACATTACGTCATGTGCAAAATCAAGTATAACAATTTGAGAGCGCTCACATTTCTAATGAAAGAAGAACTCAATCTTGCCCTGAGTGTTTGATATTCCATTGAGGACATTCATAGCTAAAATGAAAAGATACGGTGAGATAAGGCCCCCTTGACGAAGCCTCTTTGCACCTTTAAAGAAACTCACTTGCTCACTATTAACTGAGATAGAAATATAGTGGAAGTGATGCATTGCTTTATCTAATGAGCTATTTGCCTACAGACATCCATGACCTCCAATTTAGCAATAACATAAACTTCGTTCCACTGAATCATAGCTTTCATGAGATCCACCTTCAAAGCACATCGCAGAGTGTCCTTACCTGAATGATATCCATGAAGGAGCTCTTAGAGAAGTGACATGTTATCGCCAATATATCTACCTGCAATAAAGGCAGTTTGGCCTTTATCAACAAAAGGGCAAAGTCTTTGATTGGAAATGTTCTTAGAGATGACTTTATAAATGACAGCAATAAGAGATGGAATGAATATTAGAAATTTTGGATGGCGATGTTACCTTAGGGATGGGGCTAATAATGGTTGCACCTGCTTAAGTAGCTTCCCATGAATAAGGAAGTCTTATATCATGTCACTAACAAGATGACCAGCAATATCCCTAGACTTCTTGAAGAAAGACAAGGAGAAACCTTATGGTTCCAGTGCTTTTGAGTCTCCAATTGACTATAGTTTCACCCTAATCTCTTTAAATGAAATAGGACCTTTAGGGACACACCTCCCTTGGGATAACCCTAATTATGCGAGGCTCAACAACTCTATGAATGACCCAAGGAGCTGAAGAGGATCCTAGGAGCTGCTTGAAAAATGAAAGGATAACTTCATGCACTTCCTTGATACTTGTTGGCATTTAATGATATTTAATCAATGATAAAATACACCCTTGATTGGACCTACTAGCGACCAATCTGAAGAAGAATTTAGTGTATTTGTCACCATTGAAAAGCCAAATTAGCCTTTTGGTGAAGGAAATCTTGCTCCTGGGAAAATGTGCAAACATTCTCTAATTTCCTAGATCTCTCTCTATCGAGTAACGAATTTTGTGAGGATGGTTATGCATGACAATTTGGCTCAAAAAGAGCTTTCCTTGTCAGACAGACCTCTTGATGAACATTCTCAGGTTCACTGTTCAAGTGCTGGATATTCTTCCTAGCTGAATTGAGTTTGTAAACAAGCCGAAACATAGGAACAATTTCAATGTCAATGTTCCATGCCAATCTACAGTATCATAAAAAGCACTGGTGAATGTGAAGGAAATTGTTAAACATCCCCCCTTATGTGGTGGTGGAACGCATGCCAGAAGAAGCAGGCAAGCAGACTGATCGGAGATACGAGCTGCAGGGAAACATGCTCTAGAGAGCGGTATGCCCCATTGACAAGAACCATGTCCAATTTCTTATAGATACGACCCTCTTTATCATATTGTTACATCACCTGAAAAAGCATCCCTCGTAAGTAAGATATGGGAGGCCACACTCGCTTCTAAATAAAAATCAAGTAAGGCGCTAGCTTTGATAGATTCCCCAAGAACTTCCAAAGTAGAACAAATGGCATCAAAGCTGCCGACTACAGCCTGTGGAGAGAGTGCAGCACATCAGCTGTTATGATCAAAGAAGCCCAAAGACTTTCACGAGTAATCTCCAAATTCGAACCTACACAAAGGAAATGTGCACACATACCTCATTCATCTTATAATATTATTCATAACTTGGTCCTCTTTAGCCAAGTTTGTGATGTCTGCGATGCCTTGACTCCTTTCGACACAATTTCGGCCATTACCTTAAGGGCTGTAGTTCATGCTCCATTCGCAAGTTGGCTTCACCTTCCATGCAATACAAGCAGTATTCTACTATTGGACTCTGGTCTCAACCAAACCAATATGCAAAGATTGGAAGAAACGACTAGCATCTTTAATCTTATTGAGCCTATTAATGCCTAATTTCCCAATGAGCAACACTTGTCATTTTATTACGGGAGGAGGGGTTTTCTTACTGGGCCCCTTAGAATTTTTGACAGGCGGTTTGACCAAGAAGATGGCTTTCTTGCCTCCAACTCTTGACTGCACCTCCTTGATCTCAAGGATAGCAATGAGGTCCTCCACCTTAGTAGTATTACACCTCTTAACTGGAGGAGAGCTTGTTGATTCCGGACTCAGCACCACGAATCTGATTAGAGGAGAGGGATCTACTCCAAGAACCAATAGAGTTTCTTCCTTCGAGCTCTTTGATTAGACAAGGGATTTTCTCTCGAAGGTAGCACAATGCCTGTATCAAGAGAAATTTATTTGGAAGAAAGGGCATCAACATCTACCTCTAAATAAACCTGAGCAAACCCAATGCGTTCAACTTTCTCTGTAATAGATCAAAGTAGAGAGACTTCTTCATGGTGCTAGCAATAAAACTAAGACCATAGGCATCCAAAATTCATGAGGAATATTAAAAGATTAACCCATATAGACATGGTCTCGTGAGCTTCCTTTTTGAGAAATATGCTCGGCTGCCAGATCTTCAAGAACAAGAATCTCCCAGCTATGACCCACATGCCTCTTTCTAAGCATTTCATTAATTTGTCTTTTGTTGGAACCTAAAGAACAGGAACCCCTTAATCTTGACTACAACTTGCTTGTGCCCAAATTGATCCCAAATCAATCCAGTAATCTTTTTCACTACTTGGAGACCATGAGGTTTATCAACAAAATAACCAACCATTGTCGCTTCCCAAAAAACTGCATATTTGGTGGGACTTTAAGGGGATTTATCAAATCATTTGGACCACTAGATACCATAGGAAATTTCAAGTGAGAGGAGCAAAAATGAGATTCTTTGTATACAATGGGAGCCCATTGTGGATCGTAGGGTTAAAGACTCCTTGCTGATGAGAGAGACTTGACCCATTGTCCGAAAGGGAGAGAATCTGACTCCTTTATAAGTTCAGCAGATAAGGCAGTAGTACTCATAGGTGAATAGAGGAGACAGAAGCATCAGCTTTACGGCATTCTCAAACAGAAGGCAGGGAACTACCCTCTTCCAATGCCAGCTCGGGCTGCTTTTTGCCCTCCAAGCCAGCATGGAAACAAAACCCTTCGAAACAAGGATTGGCTTGCAAAAATGCGAATACTCTCAATGGTGAATTGGTCATTCAATATCCTTTGACGATGATGGTGGAATAGAAGAAATGTAATGAAACTTGCAGTGGCTCCTTTGATCATTCAATAGCATCCTTTGACTTTTTTAATAATAAAGCCTTTGACCTTTGTATTCGTTTGCCTAATCTTGTTTAGTTCCATCTAAGCTCAGTTTGTCTGAATCTTCATGAGAAGAGTTAAGAGGAAAGAGAAGGAAAAGAGAGGATTCATAAGAAAAAGGATGAGGTGGAAGGAATATATA
>JAODPA010097487.1:39281-52736 GCA_025585075.1 Nepenthes mirabilis
TTATATGCTAGTAAATATTAAAATGATAAAAATAAAACAAAATGAAGAGAATGATTTGACATTCACTACCAAATGATATGCTTATAAGTTATTAATAACTAAAAAGTAAGAGAAAATGGCATATAGTATTGTATCTTTTACATAGTATGTTCAAGTTAAGAAATAAGCAAACTAATTTTCAAATTGCACAGTCGGTAACCACTTCATAGAGAACAAGATAATTTATTGTATTATATGACATTAAATTAAACTAGCAAAGTAGTAAACAATAATCAATAAGCAAAATACTAATATTAATAGAAATCACCTTGATATCACCGCCATATCGATCAACCTACTAGAGTATATACATTTTCTTCATTGTTTTGATTATTGGATGATTGATTTGGATAATACCCTTATTAGAATTGGCATTGGTCATTGAAAAATATCCAGACATGCTACCAAACTCATTGGTAGTGCTCCCTGATTGTTCTTGGCTATATTGTATTGTGGTTGAAAATAAGCTGGGGCTTGCAATGCTCCATAGAAATACGAATGTCCAGACTATTGGTACCCATACTAGTAACTGGGAGGATAAGGATGCCCGTATCTGTAAGTCAAGAAATCCTAAGGTTGGGTATGATGATAGTTTTGTGTATTTGAAATAATACTGACACTAGGAGATTTAAAAATCCCCAAACCACCGAAACTATCACCCATTGAAATGATTAACCTCTAGCTACTTAGGTGCCTTTTCCTCACCTTTTATAAGGTTGTACTTGCTCCAGTGGCGATTCAATGCCCCCCATCTCATCATCTTGTAAGGCATTATGAGAACGTTCTCCGAGATATGGGAAGAGAGGATGTCTGGTTGATTCAAGCATAGGCAATACAAGCTTAACATCATCACCATCATTATCACTCTAAACATCAACTCCATCACCACCACCTTTTATCCTTTTTCCTTCTTAAGCAATCTTATAAATAATATCAAATTTACCACAAAATATGAGAATTTGTAATGTGGGAAATGTTTGAAATTGTAGGTTTATGGTGTATGTTTGAATAATTTGTGTTTATTTGAACAAATAAAAACAAAATTGAAAGAATTTTGTAGAGGAAGAACTTTGCCATTTCTTGTGGTTTGCCCCTTCCTTTTCATGAGCCTCTGGTCTATGTAAGAATGAGTGGTAAAGGAGAGAAGTGAGAACGCACTTTAATAATTGAAGTTTTAAAAGAAAAAAATTAGCCAAATTTGTTAGCCGGTATAGATTGATAAAGCCAATATGTCGTGATTTGTTGCTGATACGGCAACTTATTGCAATATTATCTTGATATTGGGATTTCTCGGTATCAGTACAGTCCAATGATAAGATATATCGGCCGCAGAGTATATCAGTCAATATTTTTAACCATGCTTCCACTAGTTAAAAGATATTAGAGATTGTTTATGCAAGGTCCTTGACCGCGAATTTTCTTGTGGAAGATGATTATATGTTATACAAGATACTTTAGCTTGTTGAAACTTCTTAGCATAGAAGATACTTCAATTCTTATTGGCTAAGATTTGTTGACTTCGCTGTTATTTTAAGCTATGTAACTTTGATTCATATCTGAGTTCTGATAGAGTCATGTCGACTAGACATGGCTTGATGATATGTCTCAAGTAGAAACCTTAGCTTTTTGTCAAGGTGAAGCAACAGGCATAGTCAATTACAGGTGGAATTTCATTGCATGCATTATGCTTTAACTTGCAGTCAGATTGATTAGAGGTGGGAGGACAGATTAGACATATAGATGGAGTCGTCAATTAATTCTCTTTGCTTGACTGCAAAGTGGTGTCATAGTTGTGTTTCAACTGAAACCTGATTGCAGTATATGGAGGAGGAGAGCAGGACAGTTGAGCAAGAGTATTCTTTTGTTTCCATTATCCCAAGCACATCAACCTCTCATTGCTTATTGCATGACGGTGAATGCTTGGGCTCTGCAATCCAGAAAACCCTATCCACAATTATGGTGAGCAAGAGTGGACCCCTGGGGGAGGTAAGGAGAGCAACAAATGCGCTTTTGTGAAACTCAGGGAGATTGTTTCTAGTTTACCCGTCACTAGCTTGCTTTCTTTAAAATATTCAGTGGGTCCAATTCAGGGGGCGGATCTAGGATTTTTTTTTTCAGTGGATTCAATAATTATTTATCACAAATCTTTAGTGGAGTCCATGAAAAATTTTAGTTAAATTATTAATATATCTTATGTCTAATTTTTCTTTTGTTAATGTAATTGTTTTTTAGTGGTGTCAATTGACCCCAAATTATAAAATGTGCATCCAGTTTTTATAATGAGCTTTAAGGCCTAATCTTTCAATTTTACTTGATTATGGTTGATTCCACGCAGGACATACATGGTCTAGCAAATAATGAGCGAGTATCCGCAAACTAACCTTTTGTGGTCTATACAGATGATCATTTCCAATTTTTGGGACCTTTTTCAGTCCATAACTTGAAGCAAGAGAGGTGTCAAGCACTTAGATATGCAACATGTATCAGCACTCAGACATCCAAGTCCAAGCAACATATGTTTTCAATTATGCTTAGCAGGCTTTAACCATAACTAATTTAATATATTGCTGTTCTCCAATGGAATCTAATTCTTTCACTTTGTAATCCTTTTTCGATATTGACGCTGGCCTATTGGTTTGTCTAGTTATTTGTATATGCATCAAATTTTTTGGGGAGCTCAAAATTTTGAAAAGTTTTGTATCAACTTCCATAATGTTGCTGTACCTATCATTTCTTTATTGAAAGTGCTGATTTTCTCTTAGCTGTCAAATTATAAAACTGCGTAAGTAGTTGGCTTTGTCTTTGAAGGAGTACTACATTTTCTCAAAGGTGAGATATTAGTTTCTTCACAGTGTTACTTTTTTGAGGTTCATATCTCAGTGGATAATTCTGGTGCCAAAGAAAGAGTCTGACTTTTTTTCTTTGCAATTCTGTTTACAAATTCCACTTAGCTTGCTCCCACTTTTTATTTGCATTTTGTCCGCTGTATGAAAGATGTTTGAATGACCATAACTTGTGGTTGTCTATGCAGTTCCCATGAACTCATCTGTGTTCTGTGAAAAGTACCGAGTCTTGGAAGAACTGAATTGGCTGGTTTATTTTATGCATTTATTTACTCTTCAGGCTCCCACCTCCAATCACCTGAGGAAAAAAATGAAAGAAAAAATTTTACATGAACTACATGGAAATATTATATCAATTATGGACACTTCTGCATTAATTTGGGAAAAATTAATGAAGCTTATGGCTTTAGAAGAGGTCAACATTGGCCTTTATTATTTGAAACTTATTTTGGTTAATTTATAGGAGTTCTTTTGTAGGGGACATATGAAGCACGTCTAGAATGGTGCAGACTTGCAGTGATATATTTAATCTTTCTTTTGTGCACGTCTACATAAAATCTGATATGATGCATTTCATCAGGTTTACATGTTATTTCTAGGTCTTGCAAGCTTGGTGTTCTCATTCTTTTTACTCTTCATCCTTGCTTGTCTCAATGGAGTGCTAAATGTCCTCTCTCTCTCTCTCTCTCTCTCTCTCTCTTTCTCTCTCGTGCACATGCAATCACTTGCTCTCCCTATCTCCCACTTTCTCTGTGTCTGTCTTTATCATCTGCATGTATTTGTGTGGTTCTTGTTATTATTACTCAAGTTGTTTTTCCCTTATTTATGTTTGCTGTTAACTGTACTATGGTTTTTGATTTGCATGTGCACTTTGGCAGAATTCTGAAATATTTCCTTTCCTTTGTGCACTAGTTATTTGGCAGGACAATGTGCCACTATGGGAGAAGAAGTTTTGCTATTTGGTGGGATCAATTTCATGGGAGAAGATATTGGGTGCTAGGAAGTTCATGCATCGCCATAGTAATATTCTCAGCTGGGATGATTCTGCTGGTGAAGAAGCATTCCACAATGCAAAAGAACACTTCAGAGTTAGTATGAATGGCCTTCCTAGTAACATTGAACATCCGGACCCAGACTTGTACATTGATGACATTGATTGGAACCCTGACATTGATCCTGAATTAGTACTAGACTTGGAGAAGGAATACTTTGCTCCTGATGAGAATGAATATGATGGAAGGGTTGAGGGTATAATATCATCTGCTTGTGTTTTGGAAGAGCAAGCTGTGAAGCAAGATGATGTTTGCAATCCTTGGGAACATGCTACTAGTGGAGCATCAAGGGATAAAGTGGCGGGTTGGAATCAATGGAACGATTGTGTTGAAGTCACAAGGAAGTGGACTAGTGAGGGCATGTGGAATAGTTGTGTGGAAGCCACAAGGAAGTTGACTAATGAGAACAGCACATGGGGGTGCCATTATAAACAAGATCACGGAGCTGTTAAGGATAAGCAATGGGGAGATGCAAGTGGTAAAGGATGTGGATGGAAACCCCAGAAATACTCGAATATATCAAGGGTATCAAATCTTGGTGTCAGTTCATGGAAGCATGGTCGTGCAGATTCTGAGTATGTAAAACGAAGAGGATGTCAATACTCCAATGCAAGTTCATGTGGTTTGATAGATGGGGAAGCTTGGGCTAGCAAGTCCATTTATCTGAATTGTTCTAATCCCCCTGAATACAACATTGTTAAGATTAAAGGATCTTTACATGATAGAAACAATTTGTGGGGTCAGAAACGGTGGGGTAAGTTTGATATGTGTGAGAACGATTCCAAAAACGCCACAACATGCGATGGAGAGATACATGGAGGTTTCCGAAAAAGAGAGGGGTCTAATCAATATGGGGCGGCGTATAAAGGCCCGAGGTTACAGGGTGTTGACTATCAAACAACTCAAAATTGGAGGAATGTAAGTAACAAGAAGGTTAGTTTTGCAATCCAGTAGACATTTATGGCCATCTGGTATCAGAAATTTTGCTTCAAACAGGTTTTCTGCATGCCATCAGGTTGGCTAAGTTTCGAAAGTTATGCTTGCCCATAATCCATGATTGGGGACTCTTATTATTTCCTACAGTCGACTCAAGTTCTTCGCTCGTGCTGAGGGTGAAAGCTGCGATAGTCCATAAAACCTTTCCTTGAATGTTGTTTTGTAGAGAGGTGCTCTCTTGAGATGCATTTGGAGTGTGTCTAGCTTTCTGAGTAATAGCTAGCTGCCTGCGATCAAGCTGTTCAAGATCAAGAGAAACAATCAGTATTTGTCGGCGGTGATTCCAGTTGTAGATGTGAAGTTAGGATATAATAAAGTTCCCATCAATTCACTTGTTTTCTTTGGTGGACGGTGCTGCACTGATCTTTCTCTCTCTCTCCATCTCCGATAACCTATTTTTATATCTTATTATTATTATTGTTGTTATTATTATTATTTATACCCATACCGGTGATACGTCGACTGTGGCCGTCGGTCACATACTGTATTCGCAAGTTGGTTGGCCTGTTATATTTATAGCATCTATATTTTGCAGAAAGAAGAGTATTAGGCTTATGGTTGTGGATGAGATGTTTTATTTTAAAGAACATTTTTCTTTTTCTTATCGGACTAGCTTTCAATGATGCATGCGTCCAAATTCTCTTGATTGTAGTAGTTTGTGAGGTGTTCTATTGGGGTTGGTACCTGGGAAGTTAAGCAATCGTTTGAAAATTAAAAAGACTGAATCCCACCAGGTGTCGACTGTTGAGAAGCAAGAGTTGGAGCTTAGAACAGGAAGGTGGGCATCCTTCCTTCAATGTTGAACAGAAATCGATTTTTGAGGCCCCTTTTTTGTTTTTATTTTCATCGGCTAGAATATGGGTAAGGCTTGGTGCTCTAATTTAGGTAGCCTTAACCCTTTTATTGAAATGGGCTCGTTTCTTATTAACGATCCAGACATCCGTCCTACTTACCAAAAACCAAAAAAAAAAAAAAAAAAAAAGGGATTCAGACGTCCTAGAAAATAATTTCTAATGATAAATGTTGTAGACGAACATATTTTCTTTTCCATTCGAAAAGAAAATTCTGAAATATTATCATTACTATCACTGCAACTAGTGTTGCCACTCACGACTGCCATCCACCGCCATCTCCATCGGCTTCAAGGCCCGGACGTTACAGTTTTCTTTTTTCGTTGACCCAATAAATTAAAAATATTCACGTAGCAATTTTTTGGCAACCAAAAATATTTCCTTCCAACGGAAATGTCTCCAGAGCTTGGTTTTGAATTAAACTACTATTATATGCATTTACTCCCCTCTGTCATCCGTGGCTAATGCTTCTTTGATCATTTTTAAAATACGTATGTTTTTTTTTAATAAAACTTGAAATAAAATATTTACTCAATATAATCTGAGTAAATGACTGGTTGAAAATAACCTCAACACACCTTACAAGTCTCTAAGAAAAACATATCGAGAAAAACAAGCAACTAGATATTTATATATCTTAAAAACCTGGAGAAAAATTGAACTTAAATCGGATTTCAACTGGATGTTGAAAATCTTTATCATCGCTTATTTCTCTCTTCTATCTTTTCATGCGGCGTCCTTTTGTTGAAAAAAACCTTATATCATTACCTTAGAAAACAAGAAGATTTTTATATTTAGTGTCAGTGCACGTGCATCATTTGAACATGCATTACGTGCGGATAACGGTAAATGTCATGCAAGAGCGCCCTTTGGTCATGCACGTGCCTCACCCATTCTATGCATTGTCATACAAATGCCCCTTAGTTGCGCACGCTTGGCCCCCATTTAGCTATCCTCGCACATGGCTTGCTTAGGTGCCTATCAAGTGTTAATGTTTCTTTTCTGACACACAGGCACCTGCTCGTATTCTTATTAGATGTCGCCTCCTGTGCTATTTTGATCATTTTCACACGGGAAGCCTTATTACTGAAATTGAGTGAATCTTTTAATGACTTGTTCATTGGAAATAAAACTCATAAATAAGTGACTCAAATCTCAACAAACTTTTCCTCATTATCTTATGAGAGACTCTTTGCCTTTCCAATGACTATCATCTTTTGTCATTAAGCAACTTTTTATCCAGGAATTTCAATATTAGCTTTTACAAGTTTGAACAACACCTCTTCTGCTCCATTGAAATACCCAAATTAATATCACTCCCCTTTCTTGTTTTCACCACGGTAGCATTGTTTTCCCTTGCATCACTCCTGGGCCTCCTTCCATCACCTTTACCATACTGCTTGTTATCAACTTAGCATTTCTCTTGGCGACTAAAACTTCAATCAAGTATTGCCATATAATCGCTTTCTTCCCCTTGCCAAAATTATAGGCCATTTAGTGAGCTTCTATTTGTCTTTTCCAATCTCCATGCAAAAGTCCTACTTATCTACCTTGTTGATTAAAATAAAATTCAACCAAATATTCGGAGTATATTGTATGCCTTCAATATGAGTTTTGTTTCATTGCTTATCCACAAGCTAATGTTACCGAAGCCACTATTCTTGATGAGTTATCGTTACTCATTTTCAACACCCCCATAGTCCCTGAGCATATAGAAGGTGAAGAGGGATGTTCCCGATGTCCCATATTTTGAGGATCTACTATCTATCACTAAATTCGTCTTATGGCTCGTGATGTTTCATGTCATCCTTTCATGTAAAATTATATCTTTGTAGGTAGTAATTTAGACCCAATCATAATCATTATGATTTGTCCTTCATTGTCGTTCGTTAACACCATCATTCTCCTACTTCCTCTTAAAACATTCCCAATTTAGGTAGCCTTTTTTATCACAATAAAAGTACTCAAATTCTTCAGTTTGGACCAATTGTACTTCTTGCCTCACTCCTTTGGTTTTTCATACTCTCAATTGCTAGTAGATATCAAAGGACTTGACTTCCTCAAAATCTAATCACTTCCCTTTTACCTGGACTCTTTCATAAGAAAGCAATGATTTCATTAAAACTAAGTATATTCTTTTTAAACAGTAGCATAATAGTAATATGATAGTACGAGATTGACAAGAAAGCGAGCAACACTAACACATTGTCTTCCCTGTTAAGCATACCATTAAGTGCTAATAATTGCATTAAAATCTTATTGAACTTATCAAATACATCTCGAAACTTCCCTCTTTGTATGCAACCTCAACGTTAGGAATTTGAATTTCTATTAACCCTTAAACTTCATCTAAACTTTTGTTGGATCCAATAAATTAATAAATTTTTAAAAAAGTATTATTTGAAATATACAACTTGATTGCATAATTAACAAGATCCATCATGTCATGCTACTTGTCATCCTTCATATTGTCTGACTTATTTTTCTCCTTTTTCAATGATTCGACCATTCTTTCTTGGTTCAAAATCTTTTCAATTCTTTCTTACTAAAAAATTAAATTATTTTGCCTATTAAATTTCTCAATATGAAATGACAAATCCTTCCACGTCAACATCAAATTATAGTTTTTACACGTTGAAAATACCTATACTCTAATATTACTTTCTGGAAAACATGATGAACAAAAATATATTCACAACTAGTATAGTGAAAAGGAACTCCCAAATCCTCCATCCAACATCAGTCATCAAACACTATGATAGTATAAGGAATAAAATTATACAACCAAGTATATACAAATTAAACAATAATATTTAATATAAAAAATTATTCTTAATTGAGAACAAAATCATGGGGCAATCTCTGAAGAAGTCCACTATAGGTATTTGGTAATAAATATAAACGTTTTAAGATCTATTCACTGCAACCAAGTAAATGACTGATTTAAAGTAGCCCCAACATACTTTACAACATACTAGAAAAAATACACTCAAAAAAATGTGCAACTAAGTGATAATATATCTTACAAGTAAGATTAAAATAGTGTACTCAAACTTGGCAAATGAGAGATTATATTCTAGAAATTTCATTTTCTAGATCTATACCTAAGCAGCAATCAACTATCTGCACACATACACTTAGAATTGTACAAAAGGTGTTTGAGATCCTCCTATTAATTTCATTTTTAGCGACATAGCCCTTGGGTTATGAGATATCACATTCTAGAAAATTAATTCGATCACTCAATCTCACTCATTGTGTAATTTTGCATCTTAAACGTGAGGATGTGTAAAAGAGGTATTAGGGGTTCTGTGATATGTTTTGTTTTTGACGACATAATCTGTTGGGTTAAAAGTTATCATGTGTATAAAAAATATGCCCAGTTAACTACATTCAAGGCTCTATTTTGTGACGTACATGTAACAATTTGGAGAAAAAGTATCTGAGGTTCTTTGCTTTATTTTATTTTCGACGGCATAATCTGCGTCATGAGTGAGCATGAGGTAAAAAAAGGTTGATTATTGAACTTTACTACAAGAATGATTTTGTGGCATATACGTGATGATGTACACAAAAGGTAGTGGGAAATCTCCGGCTCATTTCATTTTCAATGGCATTACTCCTTGGCTGACCAGTGTTCATAGAGTAAAAAAATGTGTCAATTGCTCAACTTTATTTCAGGTATTATTTTGCAAAACCGCATGTTACTATGTGAGCAAAAAGAATCTGGCTTTTTCTTATTCATTTCCTTTTTGATGCCATTGCCCCTTATTCATGATTGATCATGTGATTGAAAAATTGGCCGATTGCTTATCTTCACTCTAAGGTGATATCTTGTGCACGTGACAATGTGCATAAAAGGTATTTGGGTTCTTTGATTCTTTTTTTTTGACAACATTGTCTTTTGGGACATGAATGATCATAAGGTTGGAAAACAAATAAGTCGTTCAACTTCACCCCATGTACAATTTTGCAATGCCCACATCACAATGATGAACAAAACATATTATAAGGACTGCAATTTCATTATTCATAATTCAATAAGCTAAATTAATTTATATAAAATTAAGGTCAATGAATAGTAAAAACTCAGAAGCTAGGAACTTATACCAAAATACAATAAAAATTTATTTAATAAAATCGATTTCAATTTCGATTAATAAATGATAGAATAAATGATACGGAAGTAATTCGGTTAATAAATTTTCAATTGATTAATAATCAAATAAATTTCGGTTGACGACAAGATAACCTAGTTACCGAAATTACACCCAATTAGCAACCAAAGTTAGCTTGATTAATTAAATATAGTGTGAATTAAATTAATTAAGTAAAATTATATATATTACAAACATATAAACTCACACACACTCAGAAAATTCAGCACGGTAAATTCCGCAAGGAAGTAATCCATCACCCGGGTAGCAACAACATTGAAAAATCAACCAAAGTTTCCAACAATTGAACAAGAATACAACCTTTACATGACATTAGACATTGGTACACACATAGTAGCCCCCAAATTTAATTCAATTTTCCAAAATATTAGAAGAAAACCAGCTGCATAATGCAGCAATTTCCATTTGCTGCACATGGCAACAGCTGGCAGCTCAATTTTCCTCTCCTTTTTACCAAGTGATTAATTAATTAAAAAGTAAAAAATGGCATAAAAAGTAAAGAGGCACACGAGGCTAATGAGAGACTAAGATATATTAAAAAATTAACCTCCAACAAGTGGCTAAATGGGAGAGAGCCACCTTAGTATTTTTGCATGGTTTGAAAAACTAAGAATTTGTCACATTGTGGGGGCATGTGACAACTCAAATTCAATAGGCGATGACTAAACATATTGGAAAGGAAATAAATAAAGAAAATAGGGAAGAAAACGGGTAGAGGCAAGAGAAAAATCAGAGCAAAACAGAAAGAAGAAAGCTGAATCAGAACCAAGAAGACTCGGTTAGCTATTGAGACTCAAAATTAAATTAAAAATACTTCCAGGCAAGAACTCCTCCACTTTTTTGATTTGTTGGTTAATTCTAGATATTAAATTCAAGTATTATTGATCCAATACTTGAAATCCTTGCCGTTATCATGCAAGATTAAGTAAAGTTCTGATCATGCATCATGAAGTTCAAATTCTGTAACATGCTGTCATACTTACTAATATGCTAATTTTTACATAATGTTAATGGCCGATTTATCCCACGAACATTTTAATGATGATATCTTAATATGTTGGCTAAATCACCATATTTTTATTTTGAAAAAATTCGTCATGAAACCGGCCGGTTCAAGGTGTTTAATATCGACTGGCAGTTTGAACTGAGAAATCAGGGACTTTCTGTTGGTGATGATTTTCTCCATGATTTTGTTCGGTTCAAACTCTATAAAGATTAGTGTAGATATTTTAATGAACTGGCTAAGATGTCATGAAGTTGGTGTAAAAATATCTTTTAAAAATTTGACTGATTTGGCCTCAAGAAAATTAAATATCATTGAACCTGCCAAGTTGCATCAAGATGCTACTTTTATCATAAAATCAGCATATAACTTTGAACCGGGCACGGATAAAATTAAAAAATTTATATGAACGGGTCCAAAATTATGTGCTGATTCTAAAAATACAGGAAAGCAATTTTTCGTAGTGAATTGGTCACTAAGCCGGGTCCATGTTCAGTAACATGTTAGCTAAAATCCTGAAGCCAGAATTAGTAGCTGAATCAGCTAATATCATCTGGCTGAGCCAAGCCCCTAATAATTTCCAAACTGGCCCAAATTTAGTGACCATCAAGATAAATGTCTTATTGATATTCTAAAAAATGGCTCGTGATTTGAAACTAAATTGATTACAGAGCCGGACCCTCCAATAACAACTGAACCAACTCCTGTTTTCTAATATTGAAATGGGCAGTTTGGGGTATCAGGCCGAACCGGCTACCATCCGACCACCAAATTTGCTCAAATTTGGTTATCCATTAGTTAAGACCTTTATTAAGATTTTGTAAAATTGACTCATGAAAACGGATTGAATAGACCACTGAATCAGATTCTCGAATGAACAGCAAAACTCACCCTTGCATCCTTGTTAATGCTGATGCAAATCTAGCAGTCTACTTTGGTGGGCTAGACCGGCCATGAACCGGTTGAACCAGCAGTTGACCCAATTATATTATTTAGCGTTAGGGTTGATCTATCACCATGTAAAATAGTTTCAAAAAATATTTTAAAATGGCCACTGAACCGGACCGTTGAAACCCATGACAGAATCAGCGTAAGTATTTTACTGATGTTAAAAAAAATTGTAGCTATGAAACTAAGTTGAACCGGCCCTTAAATTGGCCCAACTGACACCCGAAAAAACTTAAGAATGTTAAGATAATGTTAAAGTAACAATATGTAAAATTTGACCAGAATTGGCCATTGAATTCGCCCTAAATCGGCCACTAGACTAGCTAGAACACCACCTTATTGATGATGAAATTTGGATTGCCTAAATCGACTACTAAATCGGCCCAAAATTGACCACCAAAATAGATGAAACATTCTTATTAATGCAATATTATATCCTCAAAAATAAATGACCCTAAACCGGTTCCTTGAACCAATCGACATGTTAGTTTGAACCAGCCTATGACACCGAATTGCCTAATTTGCTAATTTCATATAAATTAGTTGGAAATAAATAATAAATTAGCCATATATAGTATATTAAATTAGTGATCAAGCGATACATCATCTAAAACAGTTGGCCATTATAAGAATCAGATGTTAAAAATATTTAATAAATCGATTTTTAAAGAACTAGCTAATTTGATAAGTGAACCGGTCTTTATATATGATCCTTTAAAATAATAAACCAACAACTTATTATATGGATAATGGTGAACCAACTCACATGATATAACCGGCGAAATATTATAAAAAGTCAAACCGATCCATAAACCGAATTTGTGATCAAACCGATTAAACAGATAAAATTAAACCGAATTGCTAGTAAACTGGTAAATTATGAAATGGATCGAAAATTGAATAATATGTTGTCTAAAAGTGAGTTCAGCATATGTTAGAACTTATGTTATGCATTGATAAGATATGGTTTATCGTAATTTTATTATAAATATATATGATAAATTATGCATGAGTGGAAGTTAATATGATACCAAAAAAATATAAATTTTCTCTGAGATGAGAAAATTAAGAAAAAGAAGTAAGATTATGAATGAGGGCTTCCACTACGAAATCTTAAGAAGTAAAGAAACAGAACCAATGATTTATTTCAGCGGATAGTATTCTCTAATATGTCTTAAGATATTATAGTATAGATCATTATCTGAATATGTATCACTGTACGATTTCGGCCTTGTCTACTGGAAGATAATAGGTAGTGTTATCCTGTATTTGGGATGTTAATAAAGAAGATAAAGTCTTTGATTTGTGTGGAGTAAATACAATCTATCCTATCTTCGGGACATAAATAAGAAATAAAATATTGTTGTATTATGCGATTTTGGCAATTGATTTTGTGGAGTGAATACAATCTAAATATCAATCAAATACTCTGTTAGCTAGTAAGATCTACTAACCTTGATTTCTCAAGATATGTAATATAAGAATGTACTGGCAAGTAAAAAACTTATGTACAATGAAAAAAAAGGAAAAGTCAATTATATTATG
>JAODPA010097498.1:0-22077 GCA_025585075.1 Nepenthes mirabilis
AAAATACAAAACTACAGGCACGTATCATTGCTCTATTCATTATGGAAACCTTGTTCTCAAGGTTGAAGAAGGAAAAAATCTAGGTGAAGAGTTGCCACTGCAATGGAAATGGTAAGGTCCTAATTGATGTGTCCTGTGTCATCCATAATAACTCTAATGGATTAGGGCTCTTTGAAAGTGAGAATGGAGCCCTCGGTTGTCTATTTCAATAGGTCCACATGGGAGATGGGCCAGCTTGATGTAGCTGTTGGAAAAAGATGACCTGATCGACTGATTTATGACTTCCTTTATGAGTTTCGTAATAATATCAAGTTGTTTCCGAGTCTTATTCTCTCTTATTGTCATATTTTTAAATTTATGTCCAACAAGAGGAGGTAGGGGCATTCCGACAAATACTCTTGTGAGCTGAATTTGTGCACCAAAACTGTACGCCAGAAATTGAATAGGATCACCAACTTTGTCACTAAGAATGTCATCCTTATTATGAACCTCCATCTCTCGGGATAGGGTCTAAATTAAGGATTCGGGATTACGCTTCGCAGAAGTAGAATTCCCTAGCAAAGGCAATGCAACAATCAAATGGTGAAGCTGATCTATAGAGAGTTGCTTGGTGTTTTCCAACAGGTTGTTCTCTGAATATGGTGGTTGAGCTTCATCAGGCTGAGATTTATCAGTAATGGACAGTTGGGAACCTTCGTTATTCTCAACCTTAGTTTCGGGTTGCTCCTTGTGCACCTCCTGCTCAGCTTCCTCAGATGAATGCTGATCATTTTTCAACGATTTATCAACCGAAATTTCTTCAGCATTTTCCTCTATTAGCTCAACTCTCTTCTCAGTTTGACGGAAAAAATAGGATTGTCTGAGAGCACCTGGAGTCGGTGTGCCAATCAGCAAGCCAAGAAGGAGGATGCTGAGCATTAGGCAGAGCAGTAGGAGTCGGTGTGCACTGGTTTTAATAGCAGCTTCCATTAGCCTTCTCTTCTGGATTTCCAGCTTCTCTATGCTGTGTAATTTTCCTAACTCTAAGGAGTCATGCTGGATACAAGAGCGGTTGGGTTCCCCGAGCCTCGACAAGTGGTGCAACAAAAGAACCACAATAATTGATAGGTTTTGAAGAAAATTAGGAGTTGAGCCCCTATCCCCCAATAAAACCACAAAAGGTTCCAAGAGAAGTTCTAGCATCCTCAAAGTTGAAGGAGCCAAGCGGCCTTCTATTGCATGGAGGGTAATAATCAAAAATATTTCTAAAGCTGACGACAAGGAATCCATCCTGTGAGGAAATTTCAGTGAAAATTTTGAGTGAGGTGACTTGATGAGAAATTTATTTATTGACAGTTTAGGAGTGAGACTTGGAGGAGGGGTAGGACATGGTTTGGTCAAAGTGACTATGATATTAGCTAGTTGCTTAATGAATATGGGGCGATAGAAATTGGGTCGTTCTGTATCAAATGTATTCTCAACTAGCACCCGAAGGAAAATGGTTGGATCGTGTTTTGAAATTGGAGGTAAGAAATCGGTCTCTTGAATAATTGCTAACGGAAAATCTGAGTTCTTGGAATCGATCGCTAGACTTGGGCCTACATCCAAAGCATAGTCTTCGCCCTCAACCAACTTACCTAATAATTGTGGAGGTTTACCCTAATAATCTAGGGTGAACCACTCTTCACAATGGAAACATGATCCATATTCACTGTGTGAAGCCACTTCAGCAAAGAATAATTTCCAGAATGATAAGTTAGGTGAAAGAACGTGTTGAGTGAAAATTTTCGGTTAAATTGTGTTAGGGTGAAGTGATAGCTTGGTGAGTGGTGGACGCTAGACAGAGGATTGACCAGCCTCTATTCTGTCATCCATGAACTTGGCCCTACCAAGCGCTCTAGGCAACAACCGAAGGTGCCATAGCAATTGTTTTCACCGGATATCATTGCAAGGCCCGGAGATGAAGCAATTTAAAGGAGTAGAAGTCATTAAACCTTGCGTAGGAGTGGAGAGGAACTTGAACACTGTCAGGTACGCTGCACTAGTGACGTTGGTGAGGCTTGAATAGCAAGTTCTCCCAGGCCTCTGCCACCATCAAATCATCAACATTGCTACCAGTGAAGCCACTCCTCGAACTCTTCTGGTTCACAGTGCTAGATTTCGTCCCCGAAAATGAGTCCGTTACCTCGTAACACTCCAGATTTGCTTCAACTCACTGAGAGCGTTGTAATCCTTTAGGCTTTGGCACAACATCTGATTTACTAGTGCCGTCGATATTCAATAACTTCACAGTCTCCTTTAACTGCTCAGCTAGTTCAGTACCACCGTTGTCCTTCTTGGATTCGGACAATGATGGATGTGGAAGGATGGGTGGGGTTTGAGCAGGTTGGAATGAGATCTCAGTGGTGAAAGTTAAAAACGGTAAGGATAGGCTTTAGTTTAGGGGCCGAAGGATTTCAGTGAGGGACTTCTAGAAGGGTGCCGTGGGAAAAACAGAGGTGGTGATGCAGTCTGCCTAAGGGTGTACAATCGCAGCGAAGAAAGGAATTTCAGGTTGGGGTACCTGAAGATGGAAGGTGATTTGGGTGTTTGGTTGTGAGGGTAGAATTATGGGTGAGATTTGGGTTGAAGTTTGAGGAGACAGTTGTGAACTTACGCTCGAAGGCTCCATGAACGAATTAGTGGTTAAGAGCAACATGGGAAGATGGACAACAACTGTTGGAAGAACCACGAATAATGAAGGATTCGCTGGCACAAGAGTATTTCGCTCAAGTCGTGTGAGCGATTGACTAATTTCCGCCATGGAATGTTGGATTTGTGTCGTGGTGGAAGCCATGGAAGAAATGTTTGCGACGAGTCTATCGGTGACCCGCTAGACGTCCTTCATCGCGTTGGCAAACTCAACAATGGAAGCTTCGGTTATCATCTCCTTTGCTTTGTCTCAATGAAAGCACCAATTTATACGATCATGGTGGACGGCATCAGTGATTGCAGCGTGTAAGCCAAACAGAGATGGAAAATGAGGAGAAAAATCTAGAGAGGAATGAGTAGAGGAGTTCAGCAGACAGAAAAGAAAGTCAATGACAGAGAGGGGAGGGGAAATTTCGAGGAAGGTAGAGAGAGATAGGACGAGAGGGAAAAGACAAGACGGAAAAAGAAGAGTAATTACTTCCTTGTTGCTCTGCCCAGCAATGATGGGCTAAATACAATGAGGAGGGCAGATGCTTTGTTGCATGTGGCCCAATATTCTAACAAGTAAAATGAAAAAACTAGTAACAAACTAAGAAAAAATAAAAAAAAAAACAAAAAATAAAAAATCAGAAAACTTCAGGCACGTATCAACAACCGTGTGCGACATGCCCTATAATTTGTTTTTGCTTCTTCAATTAACCTGATTTTCATCATGAGTTATTTGGTTGGTAATGATGAGTTTGGGCATGGCAATTGGATCCGTAATAACCAGTTAGATTCCTACTGCTTTGCGTTGCACCTACCAGGTGCATATCTTCAATGGCGGCGGCATGAACAATGAGTTTAACTAAACCCACAAAATAGGGGTAACGATTATTTGTTACAGAAAAAGCACAATTTGTAGATCTCGATGAACCCATTACATGAAAAAAGTCCAACTAACTGCTCCGGCAAGGCCTACACCACCATCTCAAAATAATCAATTAACTATAAAGCCTAAAAAGTTAAGTAGAGACGACAAAGATGAATAGGACTTATGAAAATCAATTTATTGGATTTTATTAATTCCAAGGACTAGCCTAGATTGAGCAGAATAATGGTGAATCAAAAAGGAAAACACCCATTCGACATTGTATGAAACAAGTACAGACTAGTTTACGACGCAAGTGCTATTTGCAAAGACACAAATGGCACAATCACAAGCTCCTCCTGTGCCGTGCCGGGATGTTTTATGACAGGATCACCAGCAAGCCTCAGCAGAGTGAAGTGCCTTCTCGCAAACATGCAGGGTCGAACTCATCCAATGATTTAGTTGGAGTTGTAGTTGGGGATCGTTCATGCTTAGTCTGCAGGTATAATTCATCCAAATTAAGAATTTCCAAAGCACAAGAGATAATTTCACATTCTTCATGGCAGATGCAGAATGCTCAAAGCTCGAAATTGTTGTCATTCTTGTTAACTGTCAAGAAGGAATCACTTATGTTTGAAGGTTCTAGTAAATATTCGCGAACCAATCAAATATTTGAGCGCAACATTTGGTGAACATTTGTTTCGCTTGCGGATCTCTCAGCAAAAAGCTAAAGAAGCACAGACATTTAGAACGTGGCATTGAGTAAACAGTTCTACTTAACAGTTACTCAGCACAATCACCAACTGTACATTGTAGCAGTTTTATATGGAAAGTTTATACTAAACTGAGTTTGATTCTGCTCAAACTTTTGATAGGCTTGCCCAATGGAGCTGGTGTTTTTTCTTTTCAAGTATTGTGCTGTAATACAGGGTTAGTAGCTGTAATTTCGAGGTTTTTTTTTTTTCTTTGTTTGAGAAACCTTCCTTCATGGATAAAGATTATACGAATTGGTAACACACCAATGAAGTGAATTGGGACCAAGATGTTTTTTAAAGCCATGAAGCTTATAATAGAAAAGTTTAAATTTCAGTTCAGTGACTTTAGAAACTTGATGACGAGTTTTGACATAACGATAAGGTTACTCCATTATGACCTGCTGGTCATGAGTTTAAATTATGAAAACGACTCCGCAGAGGATAAGACTATAACATTTCTTAAAACTCATAATGCAGGAAGCCTAGTGTACTGAACCATCCTTTTTTAACATTGTAAACTTGATAGGTGTGTGGAGGGCTGATATTCCTGGTGTGACAGAGCTACACTGCTGTAAACGGGTTAGGGTATACCAGATTAGTGTCATCAATATATTGTTCTACACGAGTTTATTATATGGTTAATCTACCAAAAAACAAAACATTGAATGCCTTGTCCAAACAGAATTTGTCATATCAGACCTTTTGACAGCTTGCACTTAAAATGACTCGGTTCTCCACGTACTGATATCTTGGGTGTAGAATATTTCAACAAGTATGAAATGCTGTTTCGTTAATTTCTGCTCCTAGGGTAGTATTAAACTTCTTTATCCAAGCTGGTATTTGGACCAATGGGGTTACTAGTGCGCCATTTACAGCATAACAATATAGTGCTACTTATATATATATATACATATATGTTAGGTTTGGTCACTCCCTTGTGGGTAACCCAACAAACTGGTTTATCATCGAAGGATTTATGGAAAACAAATCCGGAGAACTGTATCCCGTTGACCGGAGGAGAACAGTACGCGGTCAATGGAGATTGACTGGCGGACGGCCAGCTGAATCCGATCAACAGGAAGTTATGGCACCTATTATCTGCAAGTGGTGACCAGCTGGGCAGATCGGATTAGGTGGAGCCAGGACGACTATATATGAGCACCAGGAGTTTCCGAAGGAGATGGCCTTGAGCTGGCCCAGAGCGTGCTCAGAGTGGTGACCGGGCTGGTGTGGGAGACAACACCAAGGGAGTTGTGCACTGGCCGTTGATTACGGGCGTAAAACGGCGGGCTACCGTTTCACCAACACTTGTAAAATGAGAGAGGAGTGCACCACCGATGAGAGAGAGAAGAAAGAAAAACAGAGAGTTAAAGAGATGAGTGTTTCCTATTTACTCTGGAAAGGTTTTTCTTTGTTATTATCGGGTGTGTAGCGGATACTCCATCTCAGGGGTTTGTAACCCATTTTACATAGTGGATCTATTGGTGGACTATGTGTCCCGTGGTTTTTCCTCTTCGGTTTGGGAAGGGGTTTTCACATAAAAAATGCTGTACATCTCTCGTTCCTTATTCCTACTAAATGGTAGTTGTCGATGACGGGGGGGTTCGGGTTTTTCGCTGCTGCCGGATCTGGTGCATCCGGGTCTTCCGACCCCAACAATATATATATTAGCCGCTCTTCTGGGTTTGTCTTTCAATGGTAATAGTTCTATTTTGATTATTCGTAATGTTATATGATCTAATCTACAAAGTTATAAGTGCAAGCCCAAGGTAAGGAGACAAATTTATGCATCATATGGTTACTAATCTGTCCTTTCAGTTCTATGCTGTTTCAAAGCCTACAAATGAATGCCTAATTTTGTCAGCACTTTCCCAGTGGGCTTGAGTAATATTATGGCCGAAACTTGTAGGCTGGTTAGTAGGTTATTAGTGGGTGTTGGCATTTGTTTTGATTTCCATTGTCCAAATTCTTGCCCGATGATTTTGCTGGAATATAATGGCAGTAAAGGTGTGATTGAACCAAAATTTCCAAGTCTACAGTATAATGGATTTGGTTAACGAATAAGTGTGAAACCAAATCGGTTGCTTATAATCTACAAAAGCCATTTCCAAAGTCCTGGTGAATAAGAATTACGGGTTCATCCATTAATCACAACATGAAGAAAGTATAAACAAGAGGATGAAAATGCAGCTTACCATTTAATATATTGTCCCAAAGAAGGAAACCACCATGGCCTCTAGCATTCATGAGTTTGTAAACTGCTCCAAAAACTAGTCACAGGAGTGCTCATTTATCAACAGTTTCCATCAAATCACAAGAAAATGAGACTTAAAAATAAAAAAATAATAAAAATAATAAAAATAACCTCTCAGGATACCTTCATAGCCTCCAACAACTGGATCTTCTGATAACAGAAGCGGCGTATCTAGGTCAATGAACCTGTTGAAGAAAGTTTAAGTGCCAAGCGATCAGGAAGACGATCAGACAAGAAGCATGATTAGAATTTCTCCTAATTGAAACAAAAGAATACGTAACTCGAAACACCCCATGCCAGCAGCAAGGTGAGCAGCAAAGCCCATGCCTAGTCTGGACTCGACCATGCCGCCGATCATCAAATCCAATCCGGAAGCCCTAGCCACTTCAACGATGTCAAGAGCACCGAGAACTCCAAATTTTGCAAGCTTGATATTGATGACATTCGCAAGTTTTTCCTTTGCTATCTTCTTAGCATCACCTATACACCGGCAGCTCTCATCAGCAGCAACTGGTACCCCGTATTTCTCCTTTGCAACACGAGTGACATAACCAAGACCTTCCCAGTCATCTCCACGAACCGGTTGTTCAAAAAGAACAGTACTTACTCCAAAATCTGCAAGGGAAGAAAAAAGGCAATGATCAACAACAAAAATAGTACTTGGAATCCATGAAAGAGAAACGGATATAGGTGACATGTAAATCCTTTACCATGCAGCCTTTGAAGAACCTCAACAGCTTCGTTGGGAGTATAACCCTCATTAGCATCCAAGATAAACCGACAATTCGGTTGAGCTAGTCGTATAGCTTCAAGAACTTGTAAATCTGTATTCAAATCCTTGCCGACTTTAAGTTTCAAGGTCTTGAATCCTTTTTTGCAGTACTCTGTAGCCAACTCTGCGGCAGCATCAGCTGAAACAATAGGAATCTGCCAAAAGACGAGACTAGTAGTTGTCATTCAAAAAGATTTTTTCAAAATTTCTACGAAAGTTACAGAAGTTTATCAAATGGAAGGAGGAGGAGGAAACTGAACCGTTATGTCAGTGGTAATGGTATTAGAAACTCCGCCAAATAGCCTCCATAGAGGGAGGCGGATGCTGTTAGCAACTGCATCAATCACTGCCATCTCCATTCCAGCCCTAACCTTCAGCTCATTTGAGATGACGTCAGAACCATCAGCTTAAAAACGTGGTTACTCACGAAAAGGAACTTAAAAAATGCAGCCGAATTTATTCATAAGAAGTTTGATAGTTGCTAAATAGATCGTACATCCCTGCAACGCACAGATCATTTTATGAAGCCTGCGTATCCACCGTTCCGAGGTGGAAAGTGAGCAGAAATCGTGGCAGAAACAGCTCCTTTACGGCCGCTCAAAGAGAAACAATGACGATAATGATGAAGATGAAGTATGCATAAGTAAAATTTTGCTTAGCTTCCCCTCGCCCGCCTCCCATATTGAGGGCTCCCCTGTTCTCCTCCGGCTCCCAGCCCTCCGATATTTTAAAAAAATTAAAAATAAAAACAAAAAATCTAGTGTACAAGGAGAATTCCGAAGCTTATAATATGAGAAAAATACAACATAATTATTACAAAATTTAATCCCAATACAAAATTCAATGTTAAATTATTATTATTAATACATTCCTCAAACTTATTGTTGTACAAATTAGTAAGCCAAAAAAAATTTTTGATCGATTTAAAAAGTTACAAGTTTGATTTTATAACTAGAAATCTTAATCCTGCATACCACAATAACTTAACAAGATGTTAGAGATATATGTGACTCATTATCCGATAAATCATTCGACATTTAATTTAGTAATTTTTTTAAGAGAAATAGAAAAATGTAGAAAAATAAATAAATTGGATGAGTGTTGAGTTTTTGTGAGTATGGAGAGCTTGAGCTCTGTTTAGATTACACTTGCTATAAGCATTTGTATGCTAGAGTATAATTTGTCACATATTTTGGTTGAGGGTCTGTATTTATAGTTTAGACTCCAATAAATTTGCCTATTTAAAACTGTCACTTATGGTGGGAGATATTAAGGTTTAATATTTTATTTATTGCTTTGTCAGATTATTAATTGCCTCGATTTTATATGTTCCTCATCACTCGGTTATCCAGTCAATTGGCTTAGATCTTGTTGCCTGCATTTGAATTGCTATCTTACAGATCCTGTTTTCAAGTCGGGTCCGACTAGTTGTACNAGTCATCGTCGGACTTCGCCGCAGAAAATCGCAAGCTTCCGCCGCCTTGTCCAACGCCGTCGACTGATCCTCCGCAGTCACGAACGGAAGAATGGGAGCCTCACCCCAACCGACACACCCATTGGTCAACTCAATCCTAATCGCCACATTTTCCACCCTCTCCAACCTCGAAGACGCGATCGTGAACGGCGCAACTAAGGGCACATTCAGCGGCCTCCCTTCCGCACTCTGCACCTTCATCGTGAACGTTTCCGTCAAATTCTTGAATCCGAAGCTAGCAGGTACCGCCTCCGCCGGCTTCTCCGTTGCCAAATTCGAGCAGGATCGGGTGGATTTGGCGAAGGATTTTGTGAAATTGGATTGAATTTTTGGGGTTCTCGAGGCGTTTAGGGATGGCGGGTAGCAGAGAGAACCGGCGTAGTAACTGGATAATAGAGCAGCAGCGGCAGTTGGACTTGGACCCATTTCTGAACGGAGAGAAGCGGAACAGAGAGTCAATGAGAGATTTCGCGAGTTCCTTTTGTGATTGCTGAAGGACGACGAGATGCTCAAAATCCGAGGAAGGGACGGCGGTGAACTCCTTTTACTATTATTTTCTCTCTCCCCGTCTCTCTCAGTTGCCTCGTCTTCTTTCTCTATTTAATTCTTAGTTTCGCTAGACATCACATCACCTATGGCGATCGGCCGCGTCCTTCTTCTCCATGGAGAAAGATCATCCTTCTCTTTATCTGAACCGTCGGATATAAAATTCGACGGCCCACACGTTTTAAATCGATAATATAACGTGGGCCATTAGATTTTAAATTTAATCATCTAAAACACGTAATCGTCAGATTTTACATCCGACGGTTCAGATTAAGAGAAGGACGGTCCTTTTCCATAGTGGAGAAAGATGTCCCCTCAATCCGTCGGGAAATATCAAACTTTTTAAAATGAGAGTTGATATAAATATTTAAATATTGTAAAACTCCTTAGAATGTAGTAACGGGTTTTTTTTTTTTCTAAGAAAGCTTAACAAACGTAAAATCATGCAGGTGTAGGCTTTTGCCTATTACTCAAAACAGACAATATGTTATTATGTTAAATCAATTTGTTGTATAACAGCATCAAAAATAATTCTAGCTAGAAATATGTTAACGTAAGTCAGATGAATCATAAGTCATATCATACATGATGAATACATTGTTTCTTAAGTAGGGTAGAGTGAGAAAGTTGTTTGGATTTACACATTATTTAGGGAATAAGAGCGAACGTGCCTTATAGTAAAATTCAATTTCTTCATTATAATACGTCTTATTTTAAAAAAAAAAAGTATGGGAAGAATAAAACCAGAGGGTGCAGACCTATACTCCCATGGGTATGTTATCATGTGAACTCATGTCACTATACATAATCAATCATAACTCATTGCATTTTTGTGGCATGTTATATATTAAACCAGTTGGAGAGAGAGAAAAATTATTCGTTTTTATAAAATTTCTATTAATGAATTATATGTGTAAAAAAAATTGTGTCACATTTTTAATGATTTGTTACTTTATATTACCAACTAATTATTTGAAAACAAACAATAATCAAATATTTTAATATGTATTATTTTCCCTCCTAGTGATTTATATATAATGTTAAAGATATACCTGATGAGAAAACTTACTAAGCTAAAAAATGACAATTCCACGTAACATGTTTCACAATCAACACTTTCACTTCTGTTCTCTACGTCGGCCGTGCCTAATTATGGTTGCAACATTGGCCACAATTAAATTTGTGGAGAGATTTAAAGCAACATGATTAATTTTGGGTTGACATATCATGTTAGTTATAATTTAGTTCCCACAAGATCATAGCTCATGGTGATTAATTAGGAATTTATCATTATCATTCATATCCTTTCTATTTTCTTTTTTTCTTAGTGAAGTCAGATTAAGATTTGTGACGACTCAGACTCCATAGTTATAAACCTTTAATTATTATTGAGACATTCTTTTAATAATATGACTTCCATCAATCAATTAATATTAATGAACCTATATAAAAATAAATGAATAGATAAATATTATATTATAAACGGCTAAAAGAGAGTTCAAATGCATTAGTTACGGCCCAAATTCCTAGTCTAGAGGAGATTGGATCATGGTCAAAGCATAGTTATTGATGGGTCCAATAACCATGGGCCCAATGGGTCAGACCCCGCACAAATTCACAATCCAATATAATACTTTCAAAGTAAAAGTCCCACATTGCTTTTAAAGGAATAATGAATCACAAATCCCACTATAAAAGTAAGCCTCCACAAACTTTAAAGGACAAATTGGAGAAACTCGACTAAACTCAAAAATCTTTATAAGGCTCCACATGGCTTAGAGAATGGTGTAACCATTACTAACCAATCTCTAATGAGGGCAAAATGGTGGTCAGAAAGCCACCGGCTCTCTTCCCGCTATGAGGCTCTCAAGGCCAGCAGCCTTCCATCGCCGGGAGGCTCACAGCCCTCCTCCAATTCGGAAGCCATTAGTCTTCCGCATCCAGGGGACTCTCAGCCCTCCTTCCTTCCAGAGATTCTCAGCCCCCGTCCTAGGAGCCCTCCGAACTAGGAGCTCTCCGTCCCACGAGCCCTCCATCCTGGAGCAACGAACCCTCCGTCTCGGAATCAGAAGCTTTCCATCACAGGAACACTCTGTCCTGGAGTCACGAGTCCTCCATCCCTGAGCCAAGAGCCATCCGTCCTAGGAGCACTTCGTCCTAGAGCCACGAGCCCTCCACCCTAGAGTCAGAAGCTTACTGTCCAAGAGTCAACCGTTTGCTTAGGTAACCAGAATGTTGACCCACCAAGATAGCTCAATTCTTCTCCTCTAAGCTGCCCCTCTGTCGGGTGCAACTCTAAGTCGCCCTCGCCCCTCTACTGAGCGCACCTCTAAGCCGCCCTCCGCTAGACGCACCTCAAAACCTCCCTCCGTTGGCGCACCTCAAAGCCGCCCTCCGTTGGGTGCACGTCAAAGCCGCCATCTGCTGGCGCACTTCTAAACTGTCTCTCTGTCGGGCACACCTCTAAGCTACCCTCCGCCGGTGCACCTCTAAGCCGCCACTCTGCCGGGAGCATTTATGGAGCTCAAGCCTCTAAATACATCCCTCTCATACTCCTCTCATCGCTACATCTTTGCATTCTTGCCATGTTTACCTTTAAATGTTCATTCCTCTATTTATTATAGAAGATTTCTGACTTGAGCGTCGGAGTGTCAACGGAAAATAGCCTCTCGTTGTCCTCTTACCTCTTGTTTGTGGTTTGTGTTGCACAGGTTTCAAGTTACCAGCGACGGATACCGAACCTGATCCAGATCGACCCATAGCAGAAAATTGGAAGGCTCCCTAATCCATATAACAATCAGAAATCTAGGACGTAACATTGACACCGTCTGTGAAAACGACTAAAAAGTCTTTCCACCTCACAATAACAAAACAAATACAATCAATACTTGTACTCCAACCAGCACGTCGGCTGAAGATATCACCTCCCATAGCGACGACCCCTCATCGGGTAGCCATGCTAATAGGTGATTGACGCCAAATGTACGAGTACCTGGTGCTCAGTAGAGCACCCTCTTTCTAACCATCTACACTTGTCAAAAGATGTAACACCGGGGCTTCACCAATCAGCTTTCAAGGTATCTGAGAAAGTTAGCATCCACAGAGGATCAATCGGCTCGTTGACCTCAGGACCTAGATGACCCCCAATATCTATCTCATCAACCCGATGACCTCAGTATTCGGGAGGATCTGAGCGATGGGGCCCACTCCTAGAGAAATGATCAATCCGGTTCCAAGGAGCCAGGTCGGGCAGCAAAGCTTCCCTCAAAACTTAAGCTTCGCTTCCGTCCTTCGCTTTTCAACTAAATAGAGCGTCTTTGAGCTCTAAAGAATGCAAAAGTTCTCTGGCAATTCATCTCTGATTCGGCCAGACTGTAATAGTTTTTCGGACCGAGGAGCTCTCTGGTGTTCCAGTCAAATTGAGGAACATTCCGGTGTTCCAATTGGATTGAGGAGCGTCCGACTCTCCAGCTAGTCAATTTCATTGCCAGATTTCTCTGGCCTACTGGAACTCATTGCCAGATCTTTGCTGGCCTGTCGGAGCTCTCACCGTCATACCTTCTCTGGCCTGCCAAAGCTCCTCATCACCAAATCTTCTCTTGCCTGCCATAGCTCCTAGCCGCAGATTTCTTGGCCTATAGAAACTTCTCACCGCCAGATCTTCTCTGGCCTGCCGGAGCTCCTCACCGCAGATCTCTCTGGCCTCCCGAAACTCATTGTTAGATCTTCTCTAGCCTGTCGGAGCTCTTGCCGCCAGATCTTCTTCGGCCTGATCTTCACCACACAGCATCGTTTCAGCCAGTAGGCTGATCCCGCTGTAACCCGTTGCACTGTAGTAGACCCTGTAAAAGTTATGGCAACACTTGCAATGGGGGCTCACCATGCTCGACCCACCACCCATTGGATCGCAAAAAATATCATACAGCCAAGCGTTGCACTTGTTCGGGTCACTTGAGGCACTATCAACCGACAATGGGACCTGAATCACTGGCCAACAGGAAACCTAGCGCATCAACAGCACACTACCCAACCAGTTCATTGCAAAAGACCAAATCCCACAGAACATAGGGGCCATAGGCCAAAGCGCCCGCCAAAGTGCCCCGACGACCCTTCGAAGTGATACTCGCAGTCCATGCAATCGGAGCCTTAGGCAGGTCCCGAGGACATAGCACGTCATTCACCGACAAACGCCTACGACGATTCCACGCCGAATCTAGGTAAGTCTTGCATACATCATATCGCTTGCTTGAATCATATTTTCGTTACTAGGATAATAATATTATCTGCTCATACGAGTAATTATATAACATTGCATAAAATAATGTGACCTAAACTGCCCCTAAGTCGGGCAAATTTTTACCTCTTTTTAACTAAACTCTGGTTATCCAGGCGGCTCATAAGCGGTTATAATTAAACTCTAATCATCCATGTGGCTCATGAGTGGTCGAATTGAACCTTGGTCATCCAAGCGGCCCGTAAATGATCGAAATAAACCCTGGTCATCCAGGCGGCCCAGTAGCGATCAAATTAAACCTTGATCCCGTCACCGCGCAGCCCATGTGCTGTCAAATTCAACACCTTAGGGGGCTTTTCAACACGCTTGCAGCGACCTCCTCCCGAATAAGAGAGCACCATTAGTCAACGACGGTCGGCGGACTAGGACCAGACACATGAAAGTTACGATGTCCTCAAGTAGGACCGAGCATTGACAGCACATGCGAGTGATGACCTAGGCAAGCAAAAGCCTGGTAACAATAGCCTCCAAGCTTAGCCGGCAACCACATCTTTCAGCGCCACGACCTCCTCTTGGGGTGAGCGCGACCAACCAGACGCGTTCGTCAAGGCAGAATGCTTAGACGACAGCCGTGTCTCCTCAGGGTCATGACTTCCCTTCACGGAAAAGATCAAAATCCAATGCAAGTCATCCCCAACAGCCCTGACGCTCCGCTAAAAAACAAAGCGGCATCCTCGAAGACAGAGTCACTGAGATCGGGATCCCATGCTTGGCCATGGTCATAGTATTGACCCATTTGCTCGACCCAAGAGCTAAAGGATCCCTAGTTCCACCAACTGAGCTTTTTGGATGCTCCTCACTCCCAATCCTATTGGCTGACTCGCCAACAACAATGCCCGATGAGAAGAACCCTTCTAGGAAACACAAGGCGCATCCTATTGCCACAGCTCGAACGATCAGCTATCTTAAGACAAGTCGCCTCCCGACCACTCAAAGCGCGCCCTTACAGTGAGGAAATCCAATCTTGAGTTTGAGATCTTTCTTTTGCGGGCTCTTGAATCTTGCCTAAGACTCAGGCGACTCGTGGTCAACACCAGTCAACGAAGATTTCTGACTCTAAAATGCTCTCCAAATTTGAGCACTTTGCCAATCAATGGATCCGGTCAACAAAGATTTTTGACTCCAAACTGCTCTCTGAATTCAAGCACTTTGCTGGTCAACGGATCCGATCAACAAAGATTTTCAGCTCCACACTACTCTCCGGATTTGAGCAATTGGCCGGTCAACAAAGATTTTTGGCTCCACACTACTCTCCGGATTCGAGCAATTGGCCAGTCAACGGATCCGGTCAACAAAGATTTTCGGCTCCACACTGCTCTCCGGATTCGAGCACTTCACCGGTCAACGAATTCGATCAACAAAGATTTTTAGCTCTGAACTACTCTCCGAATTCAATCACTTCGTTGGTCAACGGATCCGGTCAACAAAGATTTATGGCTTATAACTACTCTCCAGATTTGAGCAATTCACCAGTCAACGAATCTGGTCAACAAAAATTTTCGGCTCTATACAGCTCTCCGGATTCAAGCAGCTCGCCGGTCAACGAATCTGATCAACAAAAATTTTCGGCTCTGTTCCACTCTCCGAATTAAGTGATGTGGTCAACCAAACTGGTCAACCATCAATCCTGTTCCATCCTCTCTCCATAGTCAAGATTTCCGACCAATGAATCCAGGTCAGACTTGAGAGAACAACATGACCAGTCTCGTGCCATCATGAATATGTTGAAAACCGAAGATTTAGTCCACCAGCATGGGGACTAGTGATTGGTCCAGTAACCATGGGTCCAATGGACCAGACCCTACAGTAAGCCCACAATCTAATATAATTCTTTTAAAGTAAAAGTTTCACATTACTTTTAGAGGAACGGTTCATCTGTAAATCCCACTATAAAATGAAGCCCCCTCAAGCTTTGAAGGACAAATTAGAGAAGCTCAAAAGGCTCCACATGGCTCGGAGAAGGGTATAGTGACTGCTAACCAATCTCCAACGAGAGTGAAATGGCGGCCAGAAGGCCACCAACCCTCTTCCCGCCAGGAGGCTCTCAAGGCCAGCGACCTTCCGCCGCCAGGAGGCTCTCAGCCCTCCACTAATCCGAAGGCCAGTGAACTTTCATTGCCAGGAGGCTCTTAGCTCTCCTCCATTCCAGAGGCATCAGCCTTTTGCCGCCAAGAGGCTCTCAGTCCTCATCTAGTCCGGAGGCCAATAGCCTTCCGCCGCCAGAAGACTCTCAGCCCTCTTTCCTTCCGGAGATCCTCAACCCTCCGTCCCAGGAGCCCTCCGACCTAGGAGCTCTCTGTCCCAAGAGCCCTCCGTCCTAGAGCTACGAGACCTCTGTCCCGGAGACAGGAGCCCTCCGACTCAAACCAGGAGCCCGAGCCCTCCATCATAGGAGCACTTTGTCCTAGAGTCACGACCCCTCTGTCCCGGAGTTAGAAGCTCTCCTTTTCAGGAGCACTCCATCCTGGAGCCACGAGCCCTCCACCCTGGAGTCAGAAGAGTGTTGTCCAAGAGTCAACCGTCCACTCAGGTAACCAGGATGTTGACCCACCGATATAACTTAGTCCTTCTCCTCTAAACCACCCATTTACCGGACGCACCTTTAAGTCGTCCTCCCGAGCGCACATCTAAGCCACCCTCCGTGAGCGCACCTCTAAACCACCCCTCTACCAGGCACACTTCTAAACCGCCCTCCACTGACGCACCTCTAAGCCGCCCATCTGTCGGGCGCATTTATGGAGCTCAAACCTCCGAATACATCCATCTCACACTCCCCTCATCGTTGCATATTTGCACTCCCGCCATATTTACCTTTAAACGTACATTCCTCCATTTATTGCGGAAGTTTTTTACCTGAGCGTTAGAGTGTCAACAGGGGATAGCCCCCCGTTATCTTCTGACCTCTTGTTTGTGTTTTATATTGTGCAGGTTTCAGATTATCAACAACGGAGATTGGACCTGATCCAGATCAACCCACAGCAAAAAAATTGAAATACTCAATAATTTGTACAACAATCGAAACTCGAGATACAATAGTTACAATTAGGCCCTGCATATGAAATACTTTGGTTTAAGAAATTGCTTTAGTTTGCCAATAATAATAAATGGTTACCGGATTGTCTCTGGCAGAAAAAGACCAACCCTCACGCTGCGTCTGGTTCGAAGCCACCCAGCAAGAATACCACCTCCCATTCAAGTGATCTATCAGGGACAACCACACACGAAATCTCTTAAGAATGCAAAGTTGGCCTATAGAATGAAGGATCACACCGGCTAAAGTCCCATGTCAACATCGTCCAACTGGTAAGGACACCTACGTAGCCAACTAGTTGACAGTAGATGTAGTCATAGCTGACTGAATATTAATCCGCAGTCACTCTACCCCTACCCTGTTGCCCCCAATGCTGGCCCCCACCGGCAGCACCTACCAGTGCTAACCTCCTACTGCCACCAATGGGCAGGTGGCCAGCAGGGCCCCCATTCAGTCTCCGCCCTAGAATCCGGGGCCTCTGTGGGCCACCAACGTAATATTCTCATCTTATTCCCACATAATACACATAAGTAAAATTTATCCCTCACACAGCCCGTCGAAGTAACATTAATTTTCACCTGATTCTTTATAATGCTTCAAATTTCCAGCAAAATTATTTTTCAACTGGCCAAACTCACCGTTAATGCAACAACGAAGGTCAAACAACCGTTATGTGAAAGCCCCACACCACACCGAATAGGCTTGCCATCGGCTCATAGACTACTATTGATAGAAACCTCGATTCACACAACTCTTACATCATTCAAGTTCTTTTCTTACACAACTCATACCACTCAGTCCAAAGATCCAAAAATGCATAAAAGATTACACCATTGTCATTGTAATTATTGTTATTATTATCATTATCATCATATTTCACTAACAGCAGATGGACTGAACTACAACTTGGGGGCAGCTGCCTTGTCAAGGAACCACGTCAATTCACCCTCGGCTGAAACCATTTCAACGGGCAGCAAGTCCAAACTTTGATCTTTTCCCAGCACCTTCTGCACTGCATCTGCTTTACCGGCGCCACAAATCACAAGAGCAATGTAAGCTGAGGAGTTTATCACTGGGAAGGTAAATGTGATTCTCTCTGGGGGAGGTTTTGGGGAGTCCTTGATGAAGGTGACCCACTTTTGGTTTTCATGTACAAGAGGATGGCCCGGGAACAGCGAAGCTACGTGTCCATCGGGACCCATACCCAGAAGCATGAGATCAAACTTCGGGAAACCACTAGCCTCCGATGTATCAATCACTTTTCTCTGGACTAGATGCTTGAGACAGGTTTCATAATCATCTGCTGCACCTTCAGCTGAAAGTGCATCATTGATGGCATAAACATTGCCTGGAAGTATTGGCACCTGCTCAAGTAGAAGGAAAAGAATGCTGATGTAAGGATCTGGGAGTAGAGGAACAAACTAACAGCAGTAAAATAATAAAAAATCACACAATAAATACCACATTTACATGAAAATACCCCAAAGGGAAAATATCACAGGCAAATGAGGATAAATTTCAGCAGCTTCAAAATAGGGTTACAAGAAGCGGCGGCAAATGAGGGTTCAAAGCTCACAGTAAAACCCTAGAAAAGTGAGATATATAGAGAGAATTGAAGGGCCCAAAACAACAGATCTTACACGCAAATAATCTCTATTCAAAATTCACATCAAATCGTATCGCAAACTTTTCGGATCAGGTCATCAAATGGGCCGGTCGGACATAACAAATTCAGGCCACACTTAATACAACATGGACAAACAATAATATCATATGTAACCTTGTGCTGGATTATAAAGTTCTATATGCACATTAACGGACCCAAATATGAATAGATTGATAGATGGGAATTATGGCACCCAATGGTGTACCCCAAGCATTCCTGTTTAGGAAATAAGGCTGTTTCACAAAAATCCTCTTGTCTAGGCAGGGATATGAATTGATGGAAATGACAATTCTATCTTCAACAGAAACAAATTTGCAAATCCCAACCTTCATGTGAACACTATTTAATAGCAAAAGCATAATTGAGATGTGCTGTAGAGATAAAGGGGCTGGTTTTGGGTAATGTACAGACTTGTGGAAACAGGGAAATCACAATATAAAGTCACTAGTATTGGGATTTAGCTGAAGTTTGAATCCAACAATAAGGCATTATTAGTGAAAATATATGACTTTTTATGTAAGTGTGTTTTGGAAGTTACAAGTATAGTAAATCGATGGCACCTTAGCCAAGTTTGTTAAGTTTGAGGCTCAGATACCAAAGGGTCTTGAGTTTAATTCATGCAAAACAACTAGAAAGCCAAGATTAACAGCGAATGTTAATTCAGGGGAATTTACGAATTGAAATTCAGGCTGCAGACATGCTAACAGTATAAGAAGTATATGTTGTAGTACTGGTCAGCTGGACAAAGCAAGTTCCCCAAGGGAGCAACCTAGACAACAATCCTTTCCACTCCATGGAATATTCTTGATAATTGATGAACGGAATGAAACAAGTTTGGTCATGAAGACAATTAAGGATCATACAAAATATACTTAGACCACCATGATTCATTTATGTAAAATGAGGAGAAAAGTCTCCATCAAACAAAGTTTCATGCATGATACAAATAATGAGAGTGATCATCACTTATCTCCCCCACTCCCCACACCTCTCTGGAAAAAAACCGATAGGCGTAACATCATGAGATAAGTATTATGAAAAATTGTTAAAGGATCATCAAGCATCCTTAGCATTGCCGTTGATCAAATCTCTGCCCACGTCTCTTTCTTGGATTAATGACTGTCCATCCGGTGGTAAGAGATCAACTATTTGCTACATCACAGAATTAAATTGCAGATCCAGTTGAGATTGTGGTTAAGGTTACAGTGTCATGGAACAGGGTGTTGCAGACATTCACAAGTCATGGCCACTGTGGCAGCGAACCTATTTTGAAAACATGACCCAAATTTATTTCTTTTTTCTTGATCTGTATTAAAAATTAAAACAATTTTAGGATTTTGACATCAAAACATACCAATTTCGGCGCAAGAACTGTGTAATATGTGATGGCCATTACCTGTTCCGTAATGGGCCAAATGGCCATTACAGCATTAAAACAGAGAACCCTGTTATAGAACAGGGTGTGGCAGAAACAGTAGCTTGAAAATCCATTATTGTTAGGCTGGTGTATTGAATTCTATGAGGTAGATACAGCAAAAAATACAGACTTGTCATGTCTTCCCAGAAATATCATGGGAGCAACAGAACATGACAAATTTCCCAAGTTTTCATTTGGTTAGAAAAGAAAAGAATACAAAACAGAATAACATGAAAGAAAAAATAGATTCTGAATAAAAAACGCTATACCATCATTCGCAGAAAGGTGGTAGCAGTTCTCTTTTATTTTCACTAAGTTCTCTTGTTACCTTATCAACTAATACATCCAAATCCTATATAATATACTAAAAAAATCAACAACAGAATGGTATATCTGAAGACAGCATATACAATAGTACATGTTAAAACTTCTTAAATGGGAATTCATTGTATTAGGAGCTATTTTCACACTTGAACAGCAGATAATGCACTAAAATTTGGCACGAGGCAGTAACAGGACTCCTAAACCGAACATTCATCATGTACAAACAAATTTTGAAACCAAACTGAAATTGGCACCCTGTGCCCATCCAAATTTCCCTTGCAATAGAAACAAAACAATATTAATTAAATAGGGTTAAAAAGGGCATAATCACTACAAATACAGCGGCTCACAATTAATTGGCAAAACAAGACAATAGTTTTTTCAGTTTTTTGTGAAGTCTATCAGGGAGCATGATCATTTACCTTAGACAGAAAACCATCATAAGCGAGCTTATAATTGCTGTCCGGATGATCCTTAGGAACAACCCTCTCATCAACCCAAAAGACATGCCATTTCGACCAATCAATTGAACTCACATATGGTGGTTCCACCAGTTTCCTAAAATTCCACCACACCCATAAGTAAAAGATGCATTTGAACAACAAAAAGCCCTAAAATTCACAATAAGGAAGAAGAAAAGATGAACGTGATTAAGTGGGGAGATATTGAGGCAGATAGAAAGAAAAAACTGCCACACTTAGAACATGGGAAATTAAAAATCTCGAGCAAATGAAAAGGAGATAACTTTTAACCGAGGATCAACCATGCTCAAATCAAAAGAGAGAAGCTTTTTTTCTGATCAAAGAACAGAAAATCGAGCACCTGAGAGATTTGATCAAAGACCCGCCAGAGAGAACGACGGTGAAAGCACCCCTCTCCGTCGAAAACTTTTCCGCTAAATCTGCGGTGTATTTCGCCAAAGATACGGCTAACTCTTCTTCGGAATCGAAGACACTCAAATTGGTCTTGCCCTTCTGGATTTTAACCTCGGCCATTGACGCCTTTGCCCTGAACTCCAAACCCTTACAAATCACACACAGGCAACTCGATCTGAGAGACGAAATCACACACGGGCTACTCAATCTGAGAGACGAGTAGGAGGGTTTCGAGAGAGTAAATTGTGATCGGGTGTTGAGCTTCGATCGCGTGGGGAACAGATGCGACAACGCACGAGATGGACATGCCATTACAGTCCCTCACAAACACTAGTTGTAGCTTCTTGCTGGTTGAGTTACATTCAACCGATGTGACGGGGGGAAATTACGTGGTACAATTAATTACATTGGTTCTTCCCTAAAAAAATGTCAAATTTTTAATTTGTTTACATTTTTAATTTCAGTTTATTATTTTATTTCACATCATTTTAAAAAATTTATATCAAACTCATAGTAATAGATACTAGTATCAATAACCTAATAAGAAAACTCATTTCCAAAATTTAACCTCTATATATCATAAAAGTTCAAGAAGTTGAATTGGCCGAAACAAATGACACATCTGACGACATACTTAAATTAAAGATAACGGCCAAATGGTTTTTTCCTCTTTCATCTCAACGATCTTGGATAGTTAAAATCATAATATTTATAAAATTATATCTATTCAACGATTTTCTAGATCATTTATTAGACAGTTGATGAAAAAAGTCAACTACTCTATAATAATTATAAAAAAAACCCTATTTCCAACAAGGCAAAGAAGGATTCTCTCAAAAATAAAAGATCTCTCTTTCACTCTAAGGCGCTTCGAGAACAGCAAGAGCCCCTATACATGAAGTTAATCTAATTTTTAATTTGTATCATCTATTTTCTTTATTACAAAAGGCAGATATTGATTTGAGCGTTGAAAAATATATCGGGAAGCTAGTCCCGCCAATCATTTAACCGTATTGTTGTGTTGTACAGGATTTAAATTTGAACATACGGAGACTAGACCCGCTTCATACAACATTTAAATTCCTAATCCGTTCAACAATTAGAATCCGAAGACGCAACACATAGTATATAACATAATATGATAGTATA
>JAODPA010097509.1:0-22071 GCA_025585075.1 Nepenthes mirabilis
AAAATTAATTATTTTAAATTAATTAAATGATAATGTTTTCTGTATTCATCGTTAAAATTCAAGCCAAACGACGCCTTCTACTTTTCCACGAAACAAACATCAAACCCTCTGCAATTGATTGCAGAAGTCACAGAGTAAAAGAAATTCGATCGTCAAATTCCCCATTGAATCAGAACGAGAAATGAGCAGCACGAGAACGATAGCACCATCAGCCACGATCGCCCAAACCCTAACCCTAGAAAACCCCTGTCAATCTTCAAATCAGCGACGACGACGACACCAACAACCACCCCCAGAAACCCTAGTTCTTCGACTCAATATTAGGAAGAAGGTATGCTGGAAAGAAGGCACGGTCGACAACGAATTCCTCGGCAAGAAGAGCTCTAAAAAATGCTGTATTTTCCATAAGCAGAAGCCCTTCGACGAAGACGATAGCAACGAAGACGATCATCCCAACTGCGATCATCATAACGACTACGCCAGTGTGCATGCGCATGGGCATGGAGAGAGCGCCTGTTGTTCGGATTGATGCAGGCGTTAATTAATCGAGATGGGATTTTGCTTTTCTGTTTTAGGATCTTATTGTGTTCATGTCTCTTTTCTTTTCTTTTTCTCTGATTGTGAAAAACGAATTAGGGTTGGTGTTGAATTGGGGCTTTGTAATTTTATTATATATATATATTTTTATATATTTTACCCGCAGGTAATATTGAATTGCGTCTGATTGATGAGATTTTATACAAAAGTGGTGTTGCATAACTAGGCCATGCAAACTAATGTTCTTGGATCATGTGGATTATCAATTAATTACATATGATTTCTGTGTTACTGCACGAAAAATAAAAAGATGATTTTTATGAGATTTTTGTAAAACCCTAATTCCCATAATTTTCTCTTTATCCTTTCTGCATGATTTTTTCTGTCCTTTCTCTCTCAAACAATCAATTGATTCTTCTCAAATCTCAAGTCTATTTACAACGTATAATTAGGAACTATGGGGTTGACATGACACAACTGTTATATTGTATAGTTCTTTCACCTCTAGGGAATATGAATGATCATAGGAATGAAAATTCAATGTCCATGACCTTTACTTATTGTCCACACTAAGATGTTAAGGTCAAAGTTGCCTAGACTATATGTAGGAATGTACTGAAAGGTGAAGAAATAGAAGGGTGGTAGTATCTTATAAAGATGTGTTGGTCGATAACCCATAAGCTTAGACATTGGGGTATAAATGGTATCAAGGCCTGTTTGCACAGGCGGTGCAATCATCTCCCCCCTTAATGGGTTATGAATGGTCGTAACAGTGGTATTAGAGACAATGCTTCGGTTTGCATGAAAGCACTAGAAACCCTATGGAAAGGTGATTCTCATAGATGGTTGATGAGCAGCATGCACGCATGTCAAAGTTTCGAAATTCTGGAGCTCAAAAAAGATTGGTAGTTCGGGGTGAATGGGAACTTACCTCTGTCGGAGCTCGGTGAAAGCCTATAGATGGTGGTCCTACAAGGTTCACCTTCTTCCTCCCTCAGAAGCGTTGATGAAGCCTGTGGAGGATTACTGCAGAAGCATGGTAAACAGATCACGGATCGAAGTTCTGCAGCAAGATTTGTTCAAGGAAGTGTTGAGGTCGTTGGAATGTAGTTGATGAATCTATCAACTCTGCGTTGGAAGAATGTGCTCGGCATAGAGATTCCTGCACACCAACAATAACGAGCTTATCATAATATGATAGATTTGAAACAGTGCCCATTGGAGTCTCTTTGTTTTTATTTTTTTTTTACTTTTAACGGTGAGGATTTTATTATAGCAATTTTAATTATTAAAAAGCCTGCCAATCCCTAACAAACCATTGGGATAAGGTGCCAAGTTCTGTTCCAATTTAGGGGTAAAAGAAATACATTGGGCAAGTTATCCATCAAGAGTCATTTTAGAAAGGAAGCATACTGGGATACATGACAACATATTAAAATATAGAAAAGGCATCTTTTAATTTTACCTATCTAAATTATACAGATAAAATCTTGACTATTGGAAGCATGAGATGACTCTCCCAAAAGGAAAATGGAGAGAAAAGGAAGCAAGTTATTCACATGCTCTTGCCACACACGGGTAGAAATTTAGTGATGGCTACTTCTTTGTTGTTCGTTCTAATAGTTAATACTATGGAATGAAATGTTAGGCGGATATGTTAAAACATTGGTAGATAAATATTGATATTGGATCTCCTATATCAATATTTTTCCGATACTGTGATATTTTGATATGTCATCACCTCGGCAACATATCAGTCCATTTTCAAAATATTAGCTAATATTCCTGATATTTCTAACAATATCGGCCAATATTCACACTTAAAGTTCCAATTCGTAAAAACAATTTTGCGTGTAATACATCTGATATTGATATGTTTTACTCGATACAAATGATATTGATATTTTTTATCCGTGATTAAGAGGGAAACATGACAAAGATTACAGGCAGAAAACATATTAAAGTGGTGCTGAGGATACAATCTTCATAGAAGCTGCAGATCTCATCAAGTCAGGGAAGGGGGAGTTCCTTAAAGTCACTATACTGCCTATATTCAGGATCAAAGGTGCAAACAACTACAATCTCATCGTCTAATTCTCCCTGATCGATCATGGGATTAGCCCAATGGGTTTCACTCTCAAGAAACAACCAGGACAACTGGCTCCTATCCATAATGTTGATCGAGTGAAATTCCATGGGTCATCTATGTATAGCATTACAGAAAGGTTACAAATAACTGAATCACAAACCCTCATGCATATTGGAATAATAATGTCTTAAATTCTCCTAATAGAATTGATTATATGAATCCATTTACGTTATTCTACTCAATTTAGTACCATATCCTTTAAAAGTAGTCCTTCGGGTGTATTGGATAGATGAAATTTCATTTTCCAAGACACTGGATTCTATGTTTCGAGAGCTTATGAACTGAATGAAAAAGTTGTATCATTGAACAAATGAAATTACCTGCATAAGGACTAAGACTTTCAATGAGTCATTGTCATTGCATAATGTGCCTGGGATGAAACTGTCGTTATGAGGGTAGGCCGCAAATGAGTAGAGGATACGATCAATCTACAACTTTATTAAAACAGGAAGATGTTTAAATGTTTGGGATATTAAAAAGGTGTTTCATTGCAGTGATCTGGAAGAAGAAAAAATTGCCTACAAATCACAATTTAGAGCTATGTAAGTCCCATTTTATGCAAACAGAAGAAAGCATGACAAAATCTATCGTACTTTAAACAGTCTTGTTTTCTTGTCACGTTCATATTTGACCTTGCTTCCATTTGTTATCTCAATAACCTGTGAAAGGAAGAAAATAAGACAAAAGGATACAATGATTTTCATGACATTTTAACTCTGATCACAAACTTACTACCACAAATTCTGAGGTGATTTTACCAAAAATCAGCAGATATATATGTTAGATCACAGAAAACCAGAGTTCCAGCATGCAAGAGTCCTACAGAGTTTAATTAGTTTATTATCTATCCATTTCAATTTTTTTTTTTTTTTTGGGTCAGAATGCTAAAACTATTTCCATTTATCTGCCAATTTCAAGATCATGCCAAGGATGTGCTGCAACAGATCTCAGAGAAAATTAATCCTCTTATTGACAAACTGGCCAACTTGGTGATTGGATATCCTTGCTCATCTTTGACAGGAATAAGCGCATTATAGTTCTTAGTGAAGAGAAAAATTTCAAAATCCGCATGCATTAATCACAACTTGGGATTCGAAGAAGTCGGATAGAAAAACCACCTTATAGCTTAAAGGGGACATGCAAATGGAAACAAACTACAAAAAAGTAAGGTGCAAACAATTTCTTATTTAGTCATCGGATGAGACCAATTTCAACATCAATAAAAGCCACAATTACCAAGAAATATTTGAGGGACATCTAATAGACACCCTTGGGATATCCTCCGGTAACGTAGCTTCTTATCTGTTCATCTATTTTGTATTGGCCAGTTTGCATCGATGGGTGAGATGCCACATTACCCAAGGTGTCCCAAGGGTTTTTCCTTCAACATTCTCGGGCATTCTTTTAATGCTCAAGCCAACTTCAGGCCAATGTTGAGCAAAATTCACTTGTAGAATTTTTATGCTTGAGAGCCAACTTCAAGCAAATACAATGACACAATATCAATAGAGATGACTCAAATACAACATTTTGTCACGAATTTGCCAATCACTTAAAAGCTGGCCTAACAATTACACTTTAATACGTAGGATGGTATATAATGTCTTTTTTAAAACTTTTCAGCTTGATCTATTGTAGGCACAAATGCAAATATCAGCCAATATATATCGATATCGGCCCCCGGTACTGATATTCTTCGATACCACGACAATATTATGATATGTTGCCGTATCGACGATATATCGAGATATATCAACCAACATTTTGAATATCAGCCGATACGGCCAATATTTAGCCTATACAACTGATATAAATCTGTCGGTTTATATTTTTTTAAAAATTTTTTCCTTCTAATATATCCGAAACCAATACATATTGTCAGATATGTCTAATACAGATATGGCAACAATCGTACTGATACTAATATTTTCATCCATGACTGTAGCACATCAAAGGCAATCACTTCATTTATCAAATGATCTTACACCATATGACAAATCAGAGAGGGACTCCAAATTGTTGTCTTTACTGTCAGAACCATAAACCCAACCAAATCAATCAACGGGGCACTATCTCTTCGCATTAAGCATTGTTCAAAGGAAAAATAGATTCAAGATTAGAGTAGAATCACATGATGCTTGTTTCCTATTTTCAGGATACTTGTGGGTCTAGAATCTGTCTTTGATAGTCTTTGCTGTCTAGATCATAAAAACAAAATAGCTTGTCCACTTATTTCAATAGTGATGTAAACTACTATTGGGTCAGGTCATTCCACTGTGAGTCCCACATCCATTGTACATAAGACTTTTTACTTCTTAGGCTGTCAAGTTTTTTCGTGCAACGTTTGTTTGAACGAAAGTTGTTTCTAACAACTAGAGAGGTGGACGCTTGATGCGCATCTAAGGAACACTCATGCTCCATTTTCAGCAAGTTCTGCTGACACTTATGCCTGAATGGCACACAGGTGTGGCTTGCCAATGGGGGTCGGCTTGATACACACACAACGGGCATGTGTGTGCCGATGTTGATATAAAATATCTCATGTGTTTTTATGGCATTCATTGTGACATTTTGAGACACTCTTGGCGGCATCTTGAAAGAAATAGAGAGAGAATAAGGAGAAGATTATCGCCAACTTTCGGGCATCGAATTTGTTCTAACTTTCACTATCATTGGGTATGTTCTTCCATGTGTTATTTCAGTTTACCAGTGGTTTCTTATTCAATTCTCATCTATTGTTGTATTTACTTTGGTTTATTAACATTGTGGTGAAACCAAAAAGGGTTGTTGGGGTTTGTGTAACCGTTTTCATAATCTTAGTGGATTTTATAAGGAATCAAGTTCCTATAATTTTACTCTTTTCATTTATAGGGTTTCCATGTAAATTTGTTTCTCATTTTTACTCATTATTGTGATTGTTTGTGGATTGTCATCATATTTCCTCATGGGTTCAATCAATTGGCTGGGTTTTTTTATTCGCATAGATATTTGTTCTCAACTTCGCTAAGAAACATGGTGCCCCTAGGCCCAACAAGAGGTATCAGAGATTTTGGTTGCGTGTGTTGATTGTTAGTTGAATTGATGGAGAATGTTGATAAAATAATTTGTTTGAATGGCAAAAACATTAATATATGGAGGAGCAAGATAAAAGATCTTTTATTTATAAAGGCCTTGCACCTTCTAGCGCTTGCTATACAAAAGTGGAGTCTAATTCCGACAAAGATTAGGCTTTCAAACATAAGCAAGTTTGTAGGTACATTCAACAATTTATAGATCTCAATGTCTACAATCTTATCTGAAACGAGAAGCATGCAAGGGTACTATGAGAGAAACCTGAAGTAATTTTCAAAAACTAGCAACAACGAATTGTATTACTTGATGAAATTGATGAAGTAAAGTATCGGGTCGGGAAGGAGGTTCTATAGCCAATCATCTCAATGAATTTCAAGATAACATTGATCAATTGAGATATATGGACATTAAATTCAATTATGAATTTCTAGGCTTATAATTATTGACCATTCTACCAAATTCACGGCAAGTCATTCAAATTACTTTTGCCAACAAAGCTTCAAACAATATTAGTGGTCGTGGAGATAGCCAATGGTGTGGTCCTTAATGAGAAGGGCAGGAGATCACAAGGTTTTACATCCTCACATCCCGAAGCATTAGTCTCGAAGCCACAAGTAAGAGATAAAGGGTGAGGTACCAAATTGAATGAGAAAAGCCAAAGTATATTAAGGTCAAGGTATCGAAATCTTGAATGCCATTAATGAGAAAAAAATGCTATATCAAGAAGCATTGCTATATATAGAAATGAGGATATGGAGATGGTGACGAAAGGAAGACCAAGAAGACCTAAGATGAAGAGAGGGCTTCTATTATTACCGATTCTGATCTTATAGTTATGTGTGAGGAAGAGATTGTCAACTTTGCCAATCATAAGACAAGTTAGGTGATTGACGTAGTGAATTACTCCATGTAGTGTTACAAAGAGAGCTCTTTATATCTTATACACTCAGCGATTTCAGGTACTAAAGATGGGCAACGGTAGCTTGTTACGAATTGTGGGAGATGACAACATGTGTTTGACCACTTGCTCTAGCACAAGATTGATTTTGAGGGGCATCTAGTTCAATCTTATATTGGCCGGAGAATTTGATGAGGTGTCATTGCAACACTATCTGTGTATCTGTGAGGGCTCATAGAAGCTCATTAGAGCATTTCTAGTGAAAGCAAGCAACAAGAAATTGTCAAATTTGTATTTGTTTCAAGCTATGGTTTCTAACAATGACGTAAACATGGCTAATGGAGGTAAATCCTCCATGTTGTGGCAGAAGAGGTTTAGCAACATGAGTGAGAAAGGGTTAAATTTTTTTGCAAAGAAGAGTCTTCTTTTAAGAGTGAAATAGGCCAAATTGAAGACTTTCCCTTACTACATGGCAGGAAAGTAAATGAGAGTTTCCTTCCATGAAAGTTCATCAACGAAGAAGGCAGGCCTTCTTGAGCTTGTGCATACCGACATATGCGGCCCAATGAAGGTGAAAACTCTTTATGGTGCACTATATTTCATTACTTTCATTTACTATTGTTCGAAAGAGTTGTGGGTATATCCCTCAAAATTAAAGTATCAAACTTTTAAGATATTCAAACAATTTTATACCTTAATTGAAAGGAAAACGGAGAAGAAATTGAAGTACTTCTGCAATGACAACAAAGAGAGAGTACCTTGGGCCCTTTGATACATATTGTCATACATAAGATATCCGACACTAAAGACTTCACCCAAGAAGCCACAGCTGAATGGAGTGACCGAAAGAACAAACTTAACGTTGATTGAGAGAGAGCATTATAACCTATCGGAGACAAAACTACCCAGTATCTTTTGTGGGAAGCTTTGAATATCATGGCCCACATTATCAATCTTTCGCCAAGCGTCCGTTGAACGGGAATTTTTCTAACAAGGTGTAGCTTGGGAGGGAGGTCACTTGTGATTATTTAAGAGTATTCGGATGCAAAGCCTATGTTCTAGTTCTAGAGACAACAAGACCGAGCTTGATGCCAAAACAAGAGAGTATATCTTCCTTGGTTTTTGGCTACCGACTTTACAATCTAGTAGAAAAGAAGCTTGTGAGATCAAGGGGTTTGTGGAGGATGAGATCACTGAAGATATCAACAAAGTTAATAAGATGGCTCCTCATGACAACGGTCACATATGCAACATTGACCCGACACTGAGTGCCACAGTGGAAATGCATGAGATACTCCTATCCATGAGGTACAAGAAGATGAGCATGGTGGCATTCATGATGATACAGTGATGTCTATCTCCGAGCCTACATCAGTCACTTCACTCCAAAGATCCGCGAGAGATTGACGTCCTTGTACTCACCTATCGATTAATAAGTATGTGTTGCTTGCCAATGACGGAGAGTTAAAACATTTCGATGAGGGAAATGAGGACAAGCATAAGGAGCAGATGGATGCTATGCAAGACGAGGTGTCGTTGTTGCATGAGAATTACACATTTGAAATGATGAAGTTGCATAAGGACAAGTGGGCACTCAAAAACAAATGAGTGTACCGGCTAAAGTATAAAGTTGGTAATTTGCAACTGAGGTACAAAGCATGGTTGGTTATAAAGGGCTTCAATCAATGGAAGAGCGTTGATTTCAAGGAGATTTCTCCCATGGTGAAGATGTCCTCCATTCATGTTGTGCTTGGTTTGGCAACATGCTTTGATCTAGAGATGGAACAACTTGATGTACGGATGGCGCTCCTCCACTCCATGGGGACTCAGAGAAAATCTAAATTGAGCAACTCAAGGGATTCAAAATTTAAGGGAATAGAGCACATGGTATGACATTTGAAGAAAGCCTTTATGGCCTCAAGTAAGTCCCGAGGCAATGGAACATAAAGTTTGAATTTTTCATGGTAAAGCAAGGCTACTGAAAGATAATTTTGGATTATTATGTTTTTGTGCAAAGGTTCACCAATAGAGACTTTGTAATCCTCTTACTCTTACGTATATAACATGCTCATTGTTGGGAGCAATGCATCCTGGATCGACAAGTTAAAAAAGCAATTAAGCAAGTCTTTCACGACAAGTTGAAAAAACAATTAAAGAAGTCCTTCATGACGAAAGACTTGAGTTTGGCGAAACAAATTTTAGGCATGAGAACTTTTCACGGTCATAAAGAGAAGAAGCCATGGACGTCTTGTCACATCCTTGATCCTGAACTTCTATTATTAAATTTCTTAATTTATAATTAGCTATATTCTATTTGTCCTTATTTATTCAAAATTCATTTATTTATTCCACTAACCAAAACCAAAAATTGAATCGGGATTTGAACCTAAAAATCAAACACTGATAAATGATCTAAAATAAAATAATAAATTAAATCACAGGATCTAAAATGCCACACCTGAAAGTGGCTCCTAAATATCGACAAAATATGACCTCAAAACATTCGTAAAAAAAAACATCCATACTAAATTAGAGTAAATCAAATTATAATCCAACTAAATTGCTGAAAAAAACCAAAATCAAACTAAATTATTGACATCATATATCCACTACTTGAATTGAAAATTACAATACTTAAAAATTGCAGCAAAAATCTAATAACCTAATCTATTGTTTAGAATAACATTAATACATTAAATTGATCCAAAAATCTAATTCTATCATGGGACAACCATTCCACAACCCGAACTACCTGCAAGTAAGCACTAAACCTTCTAATTTGAAAGGTTAGTGAAACAAAAGCAAGTATGAGCTAATTGTTCAGTTTGCAGTATAATTTTCGTAAGTGAACATATATACATCAAAAATGTTAGAGACATTTGTCTTATTGGCATATTCCGTGACCATATGTATCATTGTTTTGATGTCGGATTGTGGGTTGTCGGGTTAAAGTTTGTTCGGTCCGCCCTCCACATGCTCAAGTCCTTCCAAAAGCCGCCCGCTCGCCTTGTGCTCGCTAGCGGCTTGAGCCTAAAAACCAGAACCTCCCCCGCTCGCTTCATGCTCGATGGCCGCTCGAGCCGAAATCCCAGAATGGGGCCCGCTCATTGCGTGCTCGATCCCGGCTCGAGCGCCCGCTGGGTTTCTGCTGAAACCCTACGGCCGCTCGCCGCGCGCTCGAGCCCCGCTCGAGCGGCGGCCCAACGGGCAGAATTTTAAACTCGATTTTTGGCTCCTCTATAAATACCCTCTAAACACAATTAGGTCATAACACGGTTTCCCCAAACATTCTCCAAAACTGAACCCTAAAATTTTTGCGGCAAAACCATCAGCTGCTTGAGCACGAGAACGCCATTTTTCTCCGTGAAAGTTCTATATAATGGCACCTCTTCTTCCATCTGCTTTCGATTGCATTAGATATTTATGAGGATAGAGAGGGCGCTGCCATAACTGATTCCGTTTCAGAGAGAGAAGGGAGTGGTCGAAGGGGAGAAGAAGTACCACATCACCGTGCTGTTGCACCTGCTACAGATTGCTGTTGCTGCAAAATTCTCCTTTTGTGCCGTGTGTGAGAAAGAGAGAGAAAGTTGTGGCTCGCCCAACCGATTCAATTAGAAGGAGAGAGAGAGCAGAGAAAGAAGCCCTAACCATTATTGCGAGCTCTAGATTTCTGCTATTATTGCGAACTACTAGATGATTGCCGAGATTCCAATGGAACCACCATCTTGCTGAGTTTTCAGTAGAGCTCAAAATCGAGAAGGAGATCCGTTCGTGATTGGTACTTCAAGTGGCACGAGAGGGAAGATTGACGTGAAGACCGGAAGGAGTCCGGTTCCGTTGCCGCGGGCACATCCAAGGAGTTCCTTGGTAGGGATCACGTGTCGGGAGTAAGTCGGCTAGGTTAGCGCGTCGTTACCACCCGGGCTGTAAGTTGATTTTCATAGTGCATTGCTTCCCTGGCCGTTGAAGCCCGGAGTGTTTTTCTCGATACCGTGGGTATCGAGTTTTCATGGCTCTGGCTCGGCTTGGCTCGATCGGCTCGTGGGCCAGGCTCAGTTAATTGGGCCTGAAGCTTACAGCAGGCCCACAAAATCTTCAACGATTTATTTATATACAACAAATGCACCCATCTCTGAGTTCATACATGGAGAAAGCCACAAATCTAATCAAATGGAATCAGTCAAAAAAGATAGCAAGTAAAACCTTAAACCCAATGGAGAAATTAGTGTGAGGGGAGATGAACGGAGATGAAAAATGGGGATCGAATGGGAAAAACTTGATGATTAAACCACTTAACAAGAAATCCTGTGGCATCTTAGACTTGTCTGTCACTGCATATATCATATGTCTAGACTATCCTATTAGTTTGTAGTATCACAAATGATTAAAGACAATTATTTTTTGGAATATATGACAAATTTGATTGATTATTGAAAAATGTAATAGTTACATATATTTTTGGTAATCAGATACAACCTCAAATAAACATGTTTTATTACATTTAACTTCAAATTTTATGTTAAAAGAAAGAAAATATGGTCTGTCCCCCAATCATATACATACAACATATAAATTTATGTTCTTTATAACAACATATATAAGTTAAGTTTCTAGTATTCTCTCTCTAATAACATATAAATCATTCACAAGTATACTTTAACAACCGAATGGTTCCTACCCTTGAAAATCTCTATTTCTGTTGGTTGATAAGGTTTGGTATAGGAATCGAGCAGACTGCTGACCCTAATTTAATTCCCTTAAGTCCTTATCTTCATGTAGACAGAATCAAAATAAAGAATTCATTGGGAATAAAATTCATATCATCACAACCAAACTCATCCTTACATCCCCCGTTGAGGACAAGGTGTTACATTTGGATGCAAAATTTTTTGGTAAATTTGGTTAATCTGTGGTTAAAATTCCATTAAATTGCTAATTTTTTGTACAAATAAGTATATAACTTTAAAATTTTAATAAGTTGCTGATAAATAAGAACAGTACATGGCTTTCTTGGCAAAGCAGATTATTTCTTTCAACAAAAAGAACATGGGGTTGGCCAGAGATCACGGCTCCATGTTTTGTTGTGTTTCTTTGAAAACCAAACTAGTTTTCTTAAGTGCCATGGGAACCATGCCCAAGCAAGTTGAACCAAGATTCTCTCTAAAATCACGGTCTCAAAATCATAAACATCTCTCCTATAGAATTTAGAACCAGTAACACTACAACTAAATGCACCAATAGTATCCAAAAATTAGTCAGGTTCAATAGCCTGAAACAAGTTATTTGGCACAACTATCTTTGGTGGAAGATGCTGTTTAGTTTTAGTCACTCTATTGTGGGTGTCGTAACAAACGGATGGTTATCGAAGGGTTGTGTGATATTCTTGTGAATATCGAGGTGCTTGCACGCACGGCGAGTAGCCCAGAGGCGGTCTGCACTAGCGCGGATTCTAGTTTGCTGCCAACATATCCACACTCGAAGTTCGCTCGAGTCGAGCTCGAGCACCAATTCCAGTGGTGCTCGAGCTTGAGTTGCACTTGACTGGTGCTCGAGCGGCGATTCGTAGTATAAAACGCGTCTGACGCGTTTTAGGGTTTCGTTCTGAAGTTATTCTCACACAATGAGGGTCGCATAGAGAAAGAGGAGAGAAAAAGAGGGAAGAGGAAGAGGTTCGGTATCCGGTTGATGTCTAATTTAAGTTCCGTCCTTTGCCAAGGTCGAGTGTCGTTCTGGAGGTAATTTCTAGAAGCGTATTTTTGTTTAATTGCTCTTATTTCTCGTTGCATTTTTCTTGTAGTTGTTAGGTATGTTGAGGGGGGTTGTAATCACTCATTCTTCACTCGGGATTGTAATGAAGTGATTTCAGAAGGGGTTCTTATAACCAATACTTTTATAATAGATTTGTTCAGAGTTTGTCCCGAGTTTTTTCCTTGGTTGAAAAAGATTTTCTACATTAAAAATCATTATATATTATTATATTTATTGTGCTTACAATTTTGGTGGTTAATGGTGGACTGGAGTTTCGGATTTTGTTCCGCTGTGCCAAGTTGTGTGTATCCGGGTCGAACCCTAACAAATGCATCTTGTTTAATGATCTTGTTGGAAGATGACTAAAATTAGAGATAACATGCAAAAATAAAATAAAAGAGCAGTCACCTCAATATTGTCAAAGGAAAGGAAACTAACCAGGGATAATCCCTATGTGGCTTCATAATGAACATATTAAAAAATGCAGCAGCCTCAACCAACGCAGACCTGCAACCCAAAGTTCTAAATGTTATTTTGAAAACAAGCAAGGTATGTAAGTTCTTGCAAGGATCCTAATCTACAAAAACAAAAGGATAAAGGAGAGGATCCTAATCTAGAATTGAAAGGGTGGGTTGGAACTGTCGCCTCCTTCCCATGGACAACCCTGAGTTTCCTCTTTTGACAGATGACCTTCAGTGAGTAGATACCTGAGAACATTAAGCTGCATGCATTTTAATCAGTATACCGTAGAAAGTATGTAACCAATAATCAAAGGGCATTTTCCTTAACACGCATGTCACTAAGATCCCATAGAAAGCCGTGGACAGCCTCTCTTTCAGTCATGAGTAAATGTGGTGTAGTAATTGCTATTCTATTACTGCTGTATAAATATTTTTGGTATGTACTACCTTTGTATACTTGAACAGAATTGAAATAAAACAGAATAGAAAAAAATCTTACCTAGACTACATGAACAAAGAAAACTTCATGAAAACTTACTTAGATTAAGATTAGAGTGTATCCAAATAGGGTTATAGCTCTTATCCAAGTCTACTCATGGTAAATATAAATGATGCAAGGAGTTTGAGTGATGAAATAAATACAATGTACATATTTATGGTACATACAACACTACAAGTCTCATGTACTTAAAAGGTGTATATTAAGCAGAAGGAAATAAGGAAGGTGGAGAATATGTAAGTACGCGCAATGACAAAGGTTTCCCTTGCACTATTGCTTGCACCAACGAGAATAATAAGTTGATGCTTCCTCTCCCAAATGTAATCTTTTGGGACAATTCTCCTGGTCCTGGGTGCTGGTATTTGCCACTCTGCAATCTCTGGCCTCCGCAGAACACCTCTTATATGGCTTAAAACCTGTTCTCCGAGCCTGCAGCTTGCCTTGAGCAAGCCCAATTCTCAGCAGACCTTTTCCATTGTGGTCAACTCCTTGTCCATATTTCTCCAATACTTGGTGACTTGGACAAGATTCCTGTGTCTTGCTATTGAGGTCTAATTCATCACTTTCTTCTGTGTCTCGCCTATTTTCCTTGTCGCTGAACTTTTGATGATCCTTCTTTTTCATATCATGTAAAGGTGAAAAGCTCTGGGGCAATACCTCTTTAAGGAACAAGGCCTTAAAGGCTATATTCCCCTGACAAGGAAATAGATCAGCTGATAAGAAAATACTAAAGTTACGGTGAAGCCAAAAGTTAGCTTTGGGTGAGCATAGAAGTTCTGTGCAGTGAAGGCATAACATAACTAACGGACACTCAGTTGTTTATAAGCTCAGTTGGGTTGAATTTGTTTGAGATCCAAACATACTTGGGTGGCGTTTTCTGGGCAAGATTGGGAATCAAGTTATCAACAGTTACTTTTGTCCCTTGGGCACTCACATGTGGAAAGAACATTCCCACCGAATAAAGATAACCTTTGCATAATTTCATTCAATTATGTTATAATTTCATTTAATAGGAGGTTCCAAACTGACTGTTTGAGAATGGAGAAGTAGGATACCTCTTTGGAAACCTCTTTCCAAGAATCATTTAAGTCGTCAGTGTTTCTACGGCAGCAGTCACTGGATTCACCAGCTGGATTAATTGCATCAGTTTCTTTTGGTTCTTCTCTGCTTTTCTCATGCTTTTGTAATGCTTCTGTCTCTAACTCACTGTGAAAAGCTGTATCACGACCACAAGAGGACCAGTCAACCAGCTTCTTACTCCTGCCCTTGCTTGAATCCTTTGGCACAGTTACTAATGGGATCTTCCTCCTGTTAGTATCTGTCACTTCATTGTTCATATATGCACCTAAGCTGTCACCAGCATCTGATGATGATATTGCTGGCAATTTTGGGTGTGAATGTTGTGCCTGTAAAGCTTCAGAAAATTCCCAACCCGGTTGCTGACCTTGAGAGGTATGAATTTGGGAATTATTATTTGCCATTTCTCTTTGAACTTTTGGTGTCTGCTCACCATTAGTTGACGGAGCACCGCTTGTTTCCATAGGAGCACAAGTGACTCCAGCATGAAATGGAGCACAGAAGGGCAGAAGTCCATGTGCTGCCCACCATGCAGTGGCAGCAGCTACAGTAGCTGCAGCCAATGCTGCCATGGTCGGAGCTGGATTCATTTGTGGTGAAAGGAATCCTCCAGCTGGAGATGCAGGTGAATCTGCCAGAGCTTCAACATTAGGGGAGGGCCAGAATGAAGCTGCAAAACTCGCCACAGAATGATCTGGCGGATTTTGTAGAAGAGTAGAGGCTATAAGACTTGGAAACATGGATGACATCTGGAGAAATGAAAAATAGTCTTCTTGGCTGTTGAGAAACAGAATTAAAGGAGGATGAAAACTCGGTAACTTTAGATGATTCGTGGACCTTAATGTGCTATTTTGACCTTCCATAGTAGCTGACGATGACAACTGTGTGAACAATGCAGGTTCGGCATGTTTTCCCATTTGGTGAAATAGAGACTCCTGATAAGATACATCAGAAGAAAGAGCTTCGCCGCAAGTTCCTAGACTTCCCTCAAGCATGTGAACAGGAACAGGTCTGGGGAAGTTAGTAGTTGCTTGTGTCTCATTTTCTGGCCATACACCACATATTTTATTAGAATATTTCTCACCATGAACCAATTTAGGCTCTATTTTTCCAGAGAAAATATTTATAAAATGGATTCCATGGGAAATGTTTATTGTCAAAGAAAACAACTCCTCCTCACAGTATTTGCTGATTAGGATTATCACACAAATTGATCAATAATGGATGTTTGATGCTAGTGATGGTGATAGTATGTTTGACAGTGATACTTCTGGTCGATTGTGATATTTTACAATCAATCAAATATTTTTGATCACTGTCAATTGGTCATTGATGTGACAATTTCTGACTAGCAATTGGACCGTGGGCATCGGCAACTGGTTACGGGGGATTGGGCTGCTAGTAGTTGATGACCGACAATGGGGAGGATTGAGGCGTCAGCAAGAGGCGGCATGGAACATGGGCATTGACAGCTGGCATCTAGTGGCAAGGGTCATGGGAACTGCAAGCCTGTAGTTGGAGGCGGAAGATGGGGCATCGATGACCAGCAATGGTGGCCCAAGGGGTCGCCGATCTGTGGCCAACAGTGGAGTTGGGAGTGTCGTGGGCCAGCAATGGAATGAACTTCAGGTAAAAAATCATTAATGGATGTGGGTGGTCAATGGTGAGTAGCATGGATGAAATATTAGTCGATACGATACATATGGGCCGATATATATCGATATCAAGTTCTCTCGATACTGATATTTCCTAATATCGTGTCAATATCACAATATATTTTCATATCGACCGATACAACCAATATATTAACATATATTAAAAAGGATATCAAATAATATAGCCGATATTTGTCTAATACCAGCCAATACAATCAATATATTAGCCAATATGTCCTTGTTAGCTTACGTTTTCAAGATTTTATTTTTGATACAATATATCTGATACCAATATGTATTATTAGGTATATTCGACACCGATATAACCGCGGCCGATATCGATATTTTTATTCATGGTAAGTAGTGAATAGTTCTAGAAAATTACTTCTCATTTTTTAAACGGAAGTCAATTTCTAGAGTTTAAGGTATGTTTTCTATTGACCAAAAAAAAATTTTTTGTTTACTTATTTTCCACATGTCCCAAGCATCAAAAAATGTGAAAAATATCACCCATGCATGCCAAATACCAAAAAATTTGAAAAATAAAAATTTTTCAGCAAGTTATTTTAAAGCAAACAACATGAGCATTAGTGGGATTACAAGTAAGTTTTGAGACCTCACCTGTGCCACTGTTCCGAACAGTCTCCAACGTGTCTGGTCTGTTGGATTTGTGATTTCCATTGGGTTCATCAGTAATGTGAGATTCACTTGGTTCGTCCTCGTTCTTCAAATGCTTCCCCAGGGGTACGTGCTCTCTAAAGTTGCAAGACTTTTGAATTGCTTCTTTTGTTGGCACAGAGTTTTTATCCACAGATGACACCATGTTAGTCAGTGATTTTTGAAAAGGGGCAAAGGCCCTAGAGCACTTGCCATGATCATCATTTTCCTTTCTATTTCCTTGTGGTTCCTCTCCAGCAGGTTTCTGATTAGCAGTTGGCAAGTAAAATATGATAAAGCAAAAGAGAGAACCAATAACTCTTGCGCAACAGAAAAAGCAAGAGGAAAGTACAAACCTCAGGAAGTAGTTCTTTCTCTAGGTTTATTACTTGTTTACAAAGATGTGAAGAACCTGATGCTTGCTTCCCATCCTTTATTCTTTCCTGTGTGGCCATGGCACCTACAGTACCAATCTTCTGAGGGTATCGATTGCTTGGTTTCCTTTTAGGGCGTGGAGGGGGGATGTCAATGTCAATAGCTTGCCCAACTGGAATGCCTTTTACAAGTGCTTCCTTTTCCAACTGAAGGCAAAATAGCTTTCAAAATCCAACCAATTCTAAGAAAATATTGCCTGCCCTCAAAGGCAGCGAGGAAGACTGCATTAATAAAGAAATTCCAAGAGCACAATGACAGGAGTGAAGCCATATATCACTCATCTGTAGCCATCAAGACAGTTCACAGATAACTGTGTTAAGATCCAGAAAATATTTTTGATGGTGGAGGAAATGAAAGTCACCCAGCCTAATAGTGGGACTCAAGGCTTTATTGTTACCGTAGTAGGAAGCAAAAGTAACGAACTTAAGGGACTAGGACTACAAGATACACGTTGGAAGCATAAAAATTACTGAACTTTAACTGAGTGAAAGAATGATTTCAAAAAAAATGTGATAATGGGAGAAACCGAATTGCAAATTGGTCATCTTGAGCACTACAAAATCCTAACAGATATTTCAAGCACTGCATCAGCATGGTACATTGTTTATTGTGCTCCTTATGATGGGCCTACATCTAATCATACTTGTCATGATCTTAAAATTCCTTTGTGAGCTCTAGTCAACATCTTATTTAAGTGGCTTAATCTTCTCTATCAAATTGAATTTGACTATAAACAACAATGTAGGAAGACATTCTTCGATGGTCCTTGAAATACTTGATGATGACAATGGAAGACTGGGAAACAAACGTGTGCAGTCTAATTACTTGGTAGAACAAGACAAAGATTGTATTTACAGCTCAGTTATCATCAATTAATTGTTCTTTAAATTAAAAAGGGGGCTAGTTTGACCAAGCATTTAAGGTTGATTAAACCAGCCACCTTAGTGTTTGTGATGACTATGATCTTTACATGGAATGAGAATGATGCGGACATCAAATATTCCAAGAGATTCTGATTAGAAGAAATTTTGATTTTATTGGCTTTAATTTTATTTGTTTTACTTATTGGGCAAGATTTTGGTTTGATTTTATTTGCTCTTATTTACATGATTTTATTGTGATTTCTTTTATTTTTAGAAATAGATAATTTGTTACTAAATTATCTTAGGCCTAGAATTTCTCTTTATGAAGACCCTACGCTCTATTATTTGAATCATTGAATGAATGAATGAATATTTTGAGAAATTGAATGCAATTGGGTATTTGTGACCTCCTTCCCCCTCTCCCCCTTGGTTTCTTCTCTTTCTTGTCTCTAACCCTCTGATCTCTGTTTTTGTCTCTATCCCTCTGTCTCTCTTCCCTACTTTTCTCCTTCCTCCTTACGTCAAAGAACTTTAGGAACACAATGACAGTAATAAAACCAAATATCAAGATATCAGTGGGCTGTAAGATTAATTACAGAAACCTCTGTGGAGCTCCAGAAAATTCTTTTGATGGTTCAGGAACTGGAAGCAATAATATTGGGGCTATGTATACAAGGTGCATGGCGGAAGGACAAAAATTGTTGAACTTGGAAGCATAATAAATGTGGGAAACAATAAGTGACACAGGAAATCAAAATTGCAAAATGATTACTCCCCACCTCTGGGCAGTTGTCAACGTGTGTGCTTATGAGTATTAAGTATTAACCCCTCCAATACCACCAACAAAAAAAATGCCTTATGTCCTACTATGTATATTAGACTATATGAATCTGCTTTCTTATTTCATTAGATTTAGTACAATATTGTCCAATAATATATGTTAGAGACATTTGTCTTATTGGCATATTCCGTGACCTTATGTATCATTGTTTTGATGTCGGATTGTGGGTTGTCGGGTTAAAGTTCATTCGGTCCGCCCTCCACACGCTCGAGCCCATCCAAAGGCCGCCCGCTCGCCTGGTGCCCGCTAGCGGCTCGAGCACATAAACCAGAATAGGGGCCGCTCGATGCATGCTCGATGTCTGCTCGAGCATATAAACCAGAATGGGGGCCGCTCGCTGCTCGCCCTCCAGCCGCTCGAGCGCCCGCTGGATTTCTGCCGAAACCCTACGGCCGCTCGCCGCGCGCTCAAGCCCCGCTCGAGCAGCGGCCCAACGGGCAGAATTTTAAACGCGATTTTTGGCTCCTCTATAAATATTGACTTATGTTTTTGAAACCCTAAGGACGCCATAAACATTCTGGAGAGATTATTTTGAGCCCCCATTTGAGAAGAAAGCTTTACATGCTTCAATTGCTTTAGCTTCTCTTGAGAAAACCAAAAGACATTCTTTGAGCTTCATGATCTAAAGAGTTTTCTCACCATTTTTTTAGTTTCGTTTACATCTAGAGTTAAATATCCCTTACGTGTATCGGATATTTAATTTAATTTATTTATTTTATTGCTTCCGCTATACTTGTAACGGGGTCGAAACACGGAAGCACCGGTACGTGCTTTTTCAATATAAATAATTTTAAATTATTTTAAAACACATCATCCAAGTTTTCCTAAGTCTACCTTATACATTCTTTCTTTCCACCACAATAAGCCCTTCGTGAATTAAAAACATGAATTCCAAGCTCCACATAAGCTTGTTGTGGCCTGTTGAACATCTTCTATTTGTACTTATCGTGAAGTTACATTTCAAAATAAATAACAATGCATAGTGCACGAAGATTCCACCTCCTCCCCCCCCCCCCAAAAAAAAAAAAAAAAAATCATGCTTGATATATTGGATGACAATAGTGGAATAACCTAGCTGGAAAAAGTCCCCTTGAAGATGAATGGATTTCCCCGATGGAAAGGGCATAATGAAGTCTCAGTAGGGTTGCTGAGGCTCAATTCATAATGTCTACAAGCTTCCAAATAAAACTAAAATTACAAATGAGAGACTGACTTCATTAACACAAGCTTGTGGCAAACAAAAGTATACATATGTATACGAGAAGAGCAGAATCAGGCACCAATCTTGAAACAGCAAAAGCATCATGCACAATATAGCAATTGAAAATATAAATTATCAAGTAAGCATGAAGTGGCTGAACCCAATGGACCTTTGAAAAGAACTTCTGTGCATGACTTCTGATCTGGACGGCCGTCTTTGTACCAATATGCTCTGCACGTCACCAAAAAAAACCCAGAAAAGAACAGAACGGTCAGCTCCTCAAGTAAGAAAATATGCTATGACTAGGAGCATTATGAGCACATTCCACTTGCAAGGGAGGGAATTGAATAGTTAGAGATAAAATTAGCAGAAATTACACTATTTGGCCAATAAGACAAGAATTTAATTCCTATAGGGATGCAATTGAATAGGAACTTAAAGCTGCAAAACAAGGGGGGTCCAGATCTGCAAAAAAAAAATTGATTAAACAACGATGCTCCATTCACAAGAACATCCTCCCACTTGTATATCCCACCCCGACGTATATAACCATATTGTGAAATGCATTAAAGAAACACTGAATTCAATTCATTCAATGTCCATGACTTAACAGAAAAAAATTAACGAGAATGGCTCTAGAATTGAACAAAACAACAGAGAAATGGTAGATTCTTATTGATTCAATTATTCAAGCAGATTGATGAATTTCTTGGGGTAAGCAATCAGGTTGACGTTATTTTTCAGCAAGCTTGTAAAAAATTTCAGCAGTACTTACGCAAAAAAATCAAACATCAAGGTAGTTCTCTTTTCCCCTACTTCATTTCCCGTGCACAATGCTGGGATCTAAAAGTAGATTAACAGTGACTTAACAGAGAAACGCGAAATGCGTCTCCTAATGTAATACAAATTCAAAAAACTGAAGTTCAGGCCCGAACAAAGCGAGACCTTCTATCCGCTGCCAAGCTCGCCCATAGAGCTTCAAGGCCTCCAGGAACCTATTATGCTCCTCCTCTGTCCATCGCTCACGCTGCTTCGTTATTACGTAAGGCTTCCTTGTCTATGATCCAAGAATGTTCATATGTCAAATCTCGTGCAACAAATCTCTTATGTATTACTGTAAAACCATATATGTAGCTAAAAGAAAAGGTACCTTGACAACTAACTCCTCGCTAGAAGAATATGTGTCCATTTACCACACAGCGGCAGCTGCCGCAGCTTCAGATCCTCTCTATCAAGCAAGGGATACAAATGCCGCCTCCTCTCATCTCTCAAGGCACTGATAACTGAACAATCTGTCTCTGAAACCTCGTAAATACATACTACTGCAAAACACAAGCGACAAAAACAGCAATCAATAGTGATCCGCCTTCGTTTTATAGGGGCAACAAAAAAAAATCCGAAATCACAAATTCAAACATCAAAACAATATCTAATTACAAATTGGGGAGAAGGATTGCAGGGAAAGCAGAGTAGAGCAGGGGAAGAGGTCAGATCGATCAGCTTAAAGAGGGAGGAACCTTACTGAAGCAAGCTAGACCAGGTGTTTCGAAGAATCAATCTCAGCCACTAACATTTCTTGTGGATTTTTTTTTTTTTTGGTAGAAGACAATAAAAAATTAGGCTGGTTGGTATGATCGACGGCTCATGTGAGCCTGCTTTTGCACTTTTTGTTAATGCTTTTTTGAGAGAGAGAGAGAGAGAGAGAGAAGGCGAAATGATGAACGTCGTCCACAAACTCGGAACTCGGAAGCGGAGCGAGAGAGAGAGAGAAGGCGAAATGATGAACGTCGTCCACAAACTCGGAACTCGGAAGCGGAGCGAGCCGAGTTGCGAAAGGAAATTGTAACTCAGATCAGTGGGGCCGCGTCTAACGTGGAGCTTTGCAGAGGCTTCCGATATCCGGTCTGTTTTGGTGAGCTGTTTTTCAATAGCTTACTGTTGAAATATTTTTAAATAATTTGTTTTTTTAAAAAATTAA
>JAODPA010097520.1:4577-22067 GCA_025585075.1 Nepenthes mirabilis
AGTTATAGATAAAATATATTTTATGTTAACAGTTTTCGAGTAATAGTAGAAATTCTCGGATTGTGTTCAGTACTGGTAAGATCGAGTATATTTTTGATATTTAATGGTCATACAAGTGAGTTGAGCAAATTGGAATATTAGTAATAGGTGGTTAGAATCATATGATGGTGGACGTTGAACATTAGAGGAATCAAACTAGTTTTAGTCTAGTGTTGAAATTGGTTGATTGATGGCATCATTGAGTGTTACAAGACATTGAGAGTTGACGTTGGCTAGTAAAGATGATGTAGATCGATAGTTATGGGTCCATGATCCTTTCTCTTTTCCCTCGAATATGATATTATTTGTGTTAGTTTCGATCGTGTGTGTATGGTCATTATTAACACAGAACGACACTTCTATCATTGAAATTGCTAAGCTCGTTTTCGTTTATACTTGGTTATGTGAGTATACGTTATTGGCCTTTTACGGTCAAGGTAAACAAGATTATGTGAAAATATTACGGTATCAATGAGTATGGACCTTGCGGCACTTTAATATAATTTATAGTCATCCGATACTAATTTTCGTATCATGGTGGTAATGAGGTATATTGTTTAGTGTAGAGGGATGCTTATAGCTATATGACTATCGTATGGTGCAGTATCGAGGGATATCATGGCTGAAGATGTTGGGTTTGACAATGTCTGAGGTGACTCCCGTGCTATGTGGAGGGATGGTATGTTCCTTGGGGATGCCTATACTCAGTTTGGCAGTGTCTCGATAGACTATGGATTTTGGTCGAATGTCAAGCATCGGTTATCCCGTACAAGTACCCAACTATTGAGAAATATATACGCAGTCTTTGGTAGGATAAGATCCAGGAGATTCTTCATGTTTTATTATTGTTGATACTTCTTAAGTTTGGGAATAAATGGAATCCATGAGTTATATTCGGTAGAATTCATATGTTTGATTCTATGGCATTCGGATTCGATGGAATCTATGCTGTTTAGTGTTATTTAATTTCAGATCGTTCATGCTGATATTTGAATTAAGAACTTCCTTTATTTCTCGCAACGTCAAACTCTGGGAGATTTTTGCTTATTATTGGTAGATCTTTATATCTTTGTGATATGAGAGTCCGATGGAACCTGTCTTGCTATTGCTTTTGAGTGGTGACTACGACAAGTTGTAGATTCTTAGATAAAGTTGGATTTCATATTATTATTGTGGCAAGTTTTTTAATATCTGAGATATTATTATACATTGTTGATTATTATCACTCGTTAGGCATTTGGTTCATCTTTGTGTTTTGTTGGCTTTAGATTTGAGTTGATTTTTTAGCACTTGCGGAGGATCATATATTTTACTGCTGGACATTCAGGTTTGGAGGATTTTGGAGATTAATTGTTATCACTACAATTGGAGGATATATTTTGATAGAAACATGCGTAATTGAGTAGTTTTTATTTTAGTGGATATTTGCTCAATATGTAATTGAGATGATGATTTTATGATTGAAAATGTTGTAGCTATGATGGATATTTAATGATTTTAAATTTCGAAGTTTTTCGCATGAGTAGTTTGTGCCGGATTTGATGATTAGGGCTTGGATCATCATATTGCTCAACTCCATCTTAATGCTATCCAATATTTGGTGGCCTTGTATGTCTTTTTTCGGCGCCATGAACTTAGGCTGGACACCAAGATGGTAAAGATTGGATTTTTTCAACCCCTAGAAAGGATTTTAAAATAAGCAGTGGAAATCCCGACTCTATGAAAAATTGAAAGGGTCGGTTCTTCTTTATTGAAGCCTCAACCGACTGGGTATCGTCGAATGATTGGATTTATGTGAATTCAGCTTATTCCGGTTCAATCAGCAAAAATGAACCTTTTTGTATCAAGCCTTATACAAACCTCATGAAAGAGCAAGCTGCCGAGCTGTGCAATTGTGTCGGATGAAGTGGATTGGTATATTGTTGTTGGGGGTGATGTAGTCTTTAACTTGCCTCCTCACCTTTGAAAAGGAGAAGGGGCATTGTATTGGGTACACTCCCTAAGATTCACCCTAATGTTGGCCGGCACAATGATTGTCTGGCAACTTCACCAATTGCTTTCACTACTAGTGAATTATTGAGCAAAGTTGATGTTGTTTTTGCCAAGTGTATGACTAAAGTGAGCTAAGATGAGAGTCAAGGAGATTGTACAGTATTTAACTTCAATCTTCGCCTCTTCTTCTGTGAGGTCCTCAGAAAGGATGCTTTTTTTGTGTGATGATGAGAGGATTCCAATTGTTTTATCAGATGATGAGCATGATTTTTCACATCACTCCTCAAGTAGGAGTGTGTTGGCTGTTGCTACTCCCATCATTGCTAAATATGGGATCCCCATTATTTCCAATTTTCTTTCCTCACTTGGACTAGCAATGGAAGCTCCAACCACTTGCGTCGCTTGCTCAGAATCGGAAGGTGTTATGGATGATATTTTGTTCAGAGGGATACTAAGACCTAATCGGTATTCTATTCTATGAGTAGCAAGGAGGTTCAAATTTCAAGAGTAGCTCTAAGCTTTGATAACCTTGTATTTCAACCGACCTTGCCACTTCTTTGCTGGAGGCCTTCTTCCTCTTCGGACTCTAGTATCACTGAACCTTCGTCTGACCCCATTGCAAGAGAGGACTTCACACCCAGGAGGTTTATCTTTGTTCTTTGACTTTAATTCTATTACTCAATTCCTTATTGCTAAGGTATCATGTTAGATGCAGGCTCTTCTTTCAGGATCAATAAATTGCACATTTATGGAGATCATATGTTTATTTAGTTGTAATTAGAGCCTTAGAATGTAGGGTAATGATTGCCAAAGTCAGGGCGTCGAGTCTTAATGATAGATTGATTTTCCTAGAGAGAGAATTGGCTAAGTGGATAAGTAGAGCTCTAGACATGGAAAGCCGAAAATTTTGCTTGCAAATCGAGCTTCTACTGCAGAGGAAAGAGCCAATTCTTTGAAGGATAGGGCTATTAAGGCATATTGACACACCTTCGTGGCTGAACACATTGTTAAGGGATGACTGGCCGATTGCCTAAAGCTTGAGGAGACATTGGGAAAGAGCATTCGATCAAAGGAACTTAGTCCTTTGCTAGATCCCCAGTCTACTGAGAGTATTAATTTTTGCAAGAGGATAACTTCTCTAGTGGCTCTAAATTTTCTTGTCTACTACTTTGATGTAAAGAATTCTAGAGCCATCTCAGCCTCAAAAGTTAAAGATTTCAAGGTGCAATCAGATTGTCAAGTTCCTTCTTCTAGATTCGAGGATAAGCTATATGATTATACTGTAGAATTCCCCATTCCTTAATTTGTAGTACGGTTTCATAGCTTTGCAATCAAATGATGCAATTTGTACTCCGATGATTATTTCTTGAATTGTTTGCCTCATTATATAAGCAGAATTTATTCTCATATATAAATGTAGATCATGGGGGTTTGATCATGTGATGGTTGAATTAATTCCCGGTTAAGTCATTAGACTATTGTCACTAGTGATTGAAAACCCTAGTCTTTGACCGTATAACTGATCATGCATGTCTTGCTGAGGGGTCCATCGTTACTTTCGCACATATAGCATCGTTGAGACTTAATAGGTTGGGTGACTATGTTAATAGTCAAGTCTTGAAGGATCTCAACCCACCTGATATTTGACCTCTTAAAACGGTATTTATCGCTTTGCTTTCAAACCCCTAAGCATTATTGTATTTTGGGTGTGTAATCACATTTGGAGTCGTACAGTTTCTTTGAACCTATAATATGACCGCCCATCTGGGTTAGTGCATTTTAGCAGACTATTTGTCGACACTATCTCACTTAGGGTCAGTTGTGATTAGATTAATATACCTGGTAGCAATTTATATACACACACATGCAAATTTGTACAAAACATTATTTTTATTGATAATATATAAAATGTTTATATCATCTAAGCAATTCAAAGTGAGAGGTACGGCGCACCTTTCAACTTCTAGATTGGCTTCTACTAATAATTTTTTTTGAGGTGATGAGCGTCCTAAGTGTGCTGGACAAACTTTCCATTTTGGGTACATAGCTTGTATACTCTGTTTCGGAGTATCGTGGATACTAGAAATGATCCTTTCCAAGTGAAGGATAATTTATTCCTGTATGCAAGCTTCCTGGTGGCCTCAATATTTCTTACACCAGGTCACCGATTTTGAACATTCGTGCCTTCACTTTTCTACTATAATATCTAGCGGTCTTTTGCTGGTTGGCCGTTACCTGGATGTGAACTATTTTTCTAGCTTCCTCTAAGAGATCCAAATTCTGCTGGAGTGAAGAATTCTGATTTGGAGCAAAATTTTCCTCCCAGTAACTTAGCAAGCATATTTCTATTGGGATCACCGCCGTTCTATAACATAAACTGAAAAGTGTCTCCCGAATGAGTTCTCTTGGGTCATTTGGTAAGTCCAAAGCATGCATGGAATTAGTCTACCCAAATGCTTCCAACCTTGTCTAATTTGGTACTCAAATCATTGAATAATATTCAGTTGGTCACCTCTACTTGCTTATTTGTCTATGGGTATGAGATTGACGTGTGAACCAATCGGGCTCCCATGCATTTATAGTATTTTATGAATCTCTAACTCGAGAATTGAATACAATTTAGAGTGACTATAACCTCTGGTATCTCAAATCTACAAATAATACTTTGGTGTATGAATTTTGTAGCATTTTGTTATATAATTTTGACAAGAGGAGAAGCTTCTACCCAGTTTATGAAGTAGTTAACTGCAACGATAATAAATTTTCTTTGACTAATCACCAAAGGAAAGGGATGTAATATATCCAGCCCTTATTACGCATATAGCTAGGGGACCTGCAAGGCTTGGAGTTCCATGTATTTTATAGTATTTTATGAATCTCTAACCCGAGAATTGAATACAATTTAGAGTGACCGTAACCTTTGGTATCTCAAATCTACAAATAATGCTTTGGTGTATGAATTTTGTAGCATTTTGTTCTATAATTTTGACAAGAGGAGGAGTTTCTATCCAATCTATGAAGTAGTTAACCGTGACGATAATAAATTTTCTTTGACCAATTACCAAAGGAGAGGGACCTAGTATGTTTAGCCCCAATTGCACAAACGGTCAGGGGACCTGCAAGGCTTGGAGTTCCGTGTGCGGTTGCTTAGAGACATTGCCATGGATTTGATAGCTGTCACATTTTTTGACAAACTCCATAGCATTATTCTTTATTGTTAGCCAATAAACGTCTTGTCTTATAATTTTGAAAACCAAATTCTTTCCTCCCATATGTGCCTCATATATATTGAGATGCATCTCTCTTAGGGTATAGTCAGCTTCAGTTGGAGTCAGGTTGTGCATATAGGGTATCAAATAGTTCCTTCTATACAGTGATCTGTCTATAATCGTATATCAGCCTGCAGTTTTTGCAAGCCGCTTGGCCTTTGTTAGATCACTCGGTAGTGTTCCATCTTGAAGGAATTTCACATAATCTCATTCAAGTTACCTCATTTGACACTTGGAGAATTTCATCTTGTTCATTAATATTAGGTCATTGGAGGATCTCTCGTATATTCTGTGCATATTGTTCTAGACTGCTTGATGTTGCCATCTTGGAAGGACGATCAACTTTCCAATTATTTTCTCTGGCAATGTGGATGATCTCAAACCTGTTGAGGAAAGACTAGAGAGTTTGGGCTTTGCGGAGATATTTGGCCAATTCTAGATTTGTAGATTCAAAGTTAGCCAATACTTTATCTGCTAGGTTCATCAGTATTTGATTGTACCTTAAATAAGCATTCATGAAGCTCGATAACTAGGGGTTGGATGTTGAATCTACCAGCCAGTCAATCATTGAGATTGGGAAATTGTCTTTTTGACATCAATTTCTACTTTAGATCTTGATTCAAGGAAAACCCAATCTGGACATATTTATTTGGTTCTATTGAATTCAAAGGTATCTAGAGCGGTTATTTTCCGAGTTAAACTTGTTGAAGGAAAGCCTCATCCTAAAGGTTGAACTTTTCTATAGGTTGTGGAGGAGCTGGGCCATTAATCTGTGTCAAGTAACAGCTTCGTCCCATGGCTTAAGCGCCTTTAACTTCTCCAACTCTCTATTTAGTTAAGAACTTTATTTTCAGATATAAGATGGAGGTGACTGCTCTGAATGTTATTAGGCATAGCTGGCCTAGTATGGTATTATAGACCAAGGGGAGATCTACTATCAGAAAAGTTACTCGATAGGAGACCGTTTTAGGATGCATCTCCATTGTAACTTCTAGGTGTGTAATTCCCTTAACCTGGACCGAATTATTTTCTAGCCGTATGATAGTCTGTCTGATGAGTCCATTTGATTATACTTCAACCCTAATTTAATGAACGCATCAAAATAAAGTATGTTTCTCTAGTTTTTATTATCAATAAATGCTCGTTTTAGTTAATAGTCCTAGATTCCATTTGAAATGAGTAGAGTTATAACAAAAGGGTCAGAATGGAGGTGAGTGCTTGTGTCATATCATCGCCACTAAAATTAATGACTTTTTTTTCTACCCTTAACTTCTGTCTCTTGTTGGAGGAAGCCTTTTCCAAATAATCCTTGACTGTTGCATTGGCGGATCTATAGGAAGTCTTTCTCTGGATTCTTGATCAGTTTTGGCCACTTCAAAAATTTTTTGTTTTAAATCTTTGTCAGAACATTTGTCTGGGTGTCAATGAGATACATAAGATGTAGTAACTTGAACTCTCGTTGAATATCTGGCTCTGTCATCTATTGCCTACGATAGTCCCGAGTAGGTTGGTTGCCATTACTCCTTTTTACACCCCTGATCTATCTCGAATGCGGCTTATAGTTTGAGCATTTTGGCTTTTTGGCATCATTCATCTCTTTTGCTGTGATGCAGGCTCGGGTGATTACTTCTGACTTCAAGAATGTCTTAGGGTCCTGCTGAACTAATAATTTAAAAAAATCTTCCGATTGAATAATCACTATTTAGGCATTCAGCTCCACCTCATCGACGAGTTTCAATATATCTCAGGCCTTAGTGTTAAATCAAGCCAAAAAATGCGTCAAGCTCTCATTGGAAGCCTGCCTTATTCTGACCAATTCCTAGGGTTATTTTTCTTCCCTTTGGTTGGAGGCGAAGTGGGATAAGAATTGATCGATTAGTTCCTAAAAAGTCCCAATAGAATTCAGTTCTAGCTTGTACAACCAAATTTAGGTGCCTCCTTTTAAGTTAAAGGGAAATAAAGGCATAGTGCAACATGCTTTAGATTTTAAAAGTCTAGCAGCATGCGGAAGTGGTCCAGATAATCCATCGAATTGATACTTTTGTCATATGGCTCCAATACATGCATTTTGAATTTATAGGAAAGCCAGTGATTCATAACCTCTAAAGTGAATAGCATACAACCCAATGAAGTCATTTAGTCAGCAAAGCTTCCTCAAAAGACTTGCTGCTCTATTCTTTTGATACGCTACTCCACTTTAGTTGTAAAGGTAATTCTTTTGACATTGAAAAATGTCCTAACTCTGAATGATTGGTAAATATACTTAGTATCTGCCTGGCTGGAAGGGATTGGGGCATGCTGCTGCATGACCCTTCCTCTCGAATAGAATGGCACCTGAAATCCCGAGAATATTGGGGATTCCATCGCTTTGGGCTCTATTCCTTGATCTCAAAGTTGAGAACACATTCGAGCCAGGAGAAAACAACTCGGTTTTATGCCTTTGGAGCCACGGTCGTCTTTTGCTACGATTGGCTTTCTTACCTTTTGATCTCCTCTTTGAGATTGAAACTTGTGGGTGAAAGATCTCAACGCGATGGGCCTGATCTTCAAATCTGTTCCAAATGGACTTTAGCATCGTCGGCATATCCTGCAATTGAATGGCCAAGGCTCCAATGATTGGAATGGTCGGTGAGTGAGCATTTCCTTGGTTTCCTTCTTCTAGGAAGATGTCATGAGAGGGGACATCCTTTAGTAGCTAACTCGATTGTCCATATGCCTTTATGTTCACCGTGTTGACCGGTTTTCTCAAAGATTGTAGGTTAGCAGATTTTTGTGGGTGTGATCTGGTTTAGGTAAGAACGAGTAGCTTGATTGCATTTCTCATAGACAACGCCGACAATACATACTTGAAGTTTGAATTATGATTCAAATAAACTCGGGCTAGATTATTGAATCTTCTATTCGGATCCTGCACACTATAATAGTAAACAGTAGTTTAAAAGATTTGAGACTGACTCTCCAGTATATTATTTGACATTCAAATTAATCAATTTCTCAAAAATTTTTAAGGTGGGAGAGATTGAGAAGATAAAAGAGAGGGAGATGGAGGATTAGTTTCTGCCTTCTATGAAAGAACTAGTGTATTAGAGGGGTCAAATATATCTTTAATTTTCAAATTCTGTCCCCCTTTTAGGAAAAGTGGTCAAATTTATAGTCACATAGCCGGTTGATGGTACCTTCTTGAAGATAAATAACCGATCACGATATGAGTAGTTAGCCCAATTGGAAACTAATTAATTCAACCATCATTGTGCACACGTTGAACGTAGGGTTTTCTAGAGACAGTTAAACCAGTGGTGATAAATAGTTAACATTGGTCAGCTAGGAAACCTTCTCTTAGACTAATTGCAGTGTATATAAACCGTTCATTTGGTATAATCGCTCGGTTGGGTTAACTACTTGATTGGTTTAACCGCTTGTCATTTGGGCGTACAGCCCAATCTATTCAACAACCATTTGACCACTTGACCACTTGGTCACCTGTTTAATTTTGATCCATTCTAATTGAAATTGGGTTAAAATTGAACTCTGTATTCTTTGAACTTGGGACTCCTAATGGGTTGGTTATTACTTTTATCTTTCTGGGTTGGTCTGTGGGTTCGTTGTGCTAAACAATTGGGCTGGTCTAATTGATGTTATACCCAAAAGGCTTGATATTGATGATGAAATATTGCTTGTGCAATTGAAAATATTATAATTAAAATTGAGTGCCCTAGATGTTGAAATTGTTTGTTTTGGAAAGAACCATTGTTAAGAAAAGCGAACTGTCTGATCAACATTTTATTCCTGTTGCATCACCAGCTTTGTTAAAATTATACAAAATAATGGATCATGGCCAGCTGTTGCACTGACTATTCGTTGTCCCAGGAAGACCAACCTGTAAGATAATAAAAAGTGCGAACCATACTTCTGTTTTCAAGCATAAAATCAAAATGCATTAACTACATAAGCCTTTGCATGTACCACTGTATTTTATTAAAACAGTTTAGCATACGTGCCCACCGAGGATGGGAAATCAAGCAGAATAGTCATTCCAACAGCTGAAAATGACCCTCTGGCACAGGCAGTTGCTGGGGAGGCTGAAGTGCCTTTCATAAGTTGTTCTGCCGGTGAATTTGCGGAACTCTATCTCATCATGGGTGCATCATGTGTAAGAGATCTGTCTTAGCAAGCAAAGATGGAAGCCCCATCAATCATATTTTTTTCTGAGGTTAGTACTATGAGATGATGAATCATGAGATCTGCATTTGGATTATCGTGAAATTTCCTGGATTTTGGTTTATCTCTTGGGCATGTTTTCTGTCCCATACAGATTGATGCTGTTTCCAAAAACCGTGATGGCAAATTTAAATTGTCAGAAATGATGAGCTGGACCAGACATTGCAACAGTTCACTGTAAGAGTTTCTGCGAGAATTTTTCCAATTTTTGGAAATTTATATTTGTTTAATCATCATGTTAATATGCCTTTGGACTGCAGGAGACGGATGGATTTGACAGCAACTCTTCTGTAATTGTTCTTGGATCATCTAACCATGCAGATGTTTTAGACCTTGCACTTCACTGACCTGGAAGATTTGACCAAGTAGTTATGGTTTGCACTAATCTTTTCACTTTCCTGAGTCCAAGGTGCTGTTGCAATGCACTTTTAACATGATTGACCCACCTTAAGGTGCTGATGGATTATAGCACGTAGCTTGTAGGTTGAAACACTGGATAGGATTGGAAGAGAAGCTATTTTGAAAGTTCATGTTTCCAAGAAAGAAATTCCTCTTGGAGATGATGTTGATCTTAGTGATATTGCTTCGATGACTACCCTTTACATTGGGTACTCAACATCCCCGTTTTCTTATTACATTCAGCATCTTAACTCTATCATTTTCCTTTTCCCAATGTTAATGAATTACAGGGAAGACATAGCCAATTTGGTAGATGAAGCTGCTTTGTTGGCTGATAAACGAGGCAAAGTTGTTGGGAAGAAAGTTCTTTTTCCTGCTGCGGAGCAATCTAAGTGGTATTTTTCATTTTTCTTTCTATGTGTACTTATCTATGTGTCACACATGCATCTATGTTTTGGCAGGTGTTTTCAGATTGGTTGAGTAACTTTTTTGTCAATTTTCCTGACATATTTTTTGGGTTACAGAGAGAATATTGCACCTTTGCATCACATTCAATATTGTCAGCAAAATTTCCTATTTAAATCAAGTCATCCAGGTAGCCTTCCTCCACCTAAGCTTCTCTGTAGGTTTAAACATATTTTACTTCACTAATCGCTCTATTAAGCTGTTCATTAATGTCTTAGCAGTACCATGTTTGTATTGCTCTCCCACAACCTCACTTTCGTGGTTTTAGGTAATATCATTGAATAGCATGGCCTCGGGCTAAGGTAACTTAAGTAAGAGAGGCGTGTTATGGGTGACCTTATTGCACGGTTTATTGGGTGCTTGTGTGCGGCAAGTGAGCTTGTATGAATATATAATCCACTGTGGTCAGTTCAGGAATATACTTGAATGCTATTAAGATGTCTATTTATATTTTTTCCCCTCCTATTTGATTCTTTTCCTTTTTTGTTTTTTTTTTTTTTTCTGACCTATATGAGGTATGTTTTGTTGACAGCCAATCTTTTTCCCCCTAACACAACTAGGGCAATAAAAAAATTCAGTCTCATATTTCTCTCTGCACTGTATTTCTTTTATAGTGGATCATCATGGATTAAAATAACCATATTAGTATCGGTCACTACTACATCGCTATTGGCCATATCATGCGTTGTGTATCAATATTGGACGTTGCCAACTGAATTTTTTGAAGTTTCCAGAAAATGAAGAAATGGGTTGACTTACATTGTGATTCAATAAAAATTTAACATCTTTTTATACATTTCATTCTCCTTGTTTTTTCAGCCACTATATTCTTGATATTTTTAGATGTTTTACTAGGATCCAATCTTTTCGTTTCTTGGCTTAAATTTTACCCCATTTTATTTATTTTACTTCATTTGATTTTGTCTAAAGGACGAGAACAATGCATACTATGATCAACCATAAGGATTTGCTGGTTCTGGTATCCCTCCAAGAAACACCTCTACCTTTCCCTGAAAATGGGGAGAGATATTGAAAGGAAAGCCTGAATTGAAGGATCTATATATAAGCTGTCAGTTAAACAAAGATTTCTAAATACAGAAAACCATTTACCAAATCTTGTTGGCATAGGAAAAACAAAAAGATCATTGATTTTTGAATCGTGGAATTTCAATAGCCAAGTCTCTAGTCGCCTTCCAATTCGTCAACTATAAAGCTTCGTTGATTTTAGTATCCCTTCAAGAAATACCTCCACTAATCTTCCTTAAAAATAGGAGGAGAAATTAAAGGAAAAGACTGAATTAAACTGCCTACATAAGCTGTCAGCCAGACAAGGATTTCTGAATACAAAATTGCCGGCCAAGTCTTGTTGGGAGAGAGAAAACATAATGCCGATTGGTCGTTGCATCTTTTGGAACATCAATTGCCAAGTCTCTAATCATCTTCCACTACCTTTCCCTTGGCTTCCAAAGTTGTTATGAGATTACTCTGAATTTCAACATTTACTGGGGCTTAAAGAATTTCTACCTTTATGATGGATAGTCTATGTTAATGATAGAAATTAAGTTCAAGCCAATGACTGTTTGAATAAAGTTCTCAATGATCTCTGTTTATGGTATAACATACCAAGACGTTGTCAGAGGCTGTTTGTTTTATTTGAAAGGCATAATAAATACATAAAAAGAGTCAACCATTCCAAACCACAGAGATGGGCATAGATGCTGATGATATTAAGATCTTGATACATATAAGTCTTCAATATATAATGAAATCCTGTTGTCAATGTGCAAAAGATCATCCTTTGGTTTCTGGTGTTGTCGTATTGTTGTTCCCCTTTTACATATTTCTTCCTTCCTTCCTTAATATATTGTTTTATTTCTTGCCATTTGCAATTTGTGCTGCCATTTATCTTGGAGGACAGCTGAGTTTTGGGCCCCAGAATATAAACAACCTTAAAAAGGATGATGCGTGGAGTGATGAAATGTCGACCCAAAATTCAAAAGCTAGGTCTTCCATTGAAAAACCTAAGAGTGTGCGAAGATATGAGAAAGGTGAGAACAAAGAAAATGAAGTGAAAGTTTTTGACAAGGAAAAGGGGGTTTCTAAGGCAACTTCCAAGGATGATTTTGTCCATCAATGTTTGATGGGTGGAATGCCCATGAAAATTCAAAAGGAGAAAAATGTAAACTATGCTTCTGATCATTCAGAGGGTTTGTCATTGGATGTTGTAGATTCAATGGAAGTTGAAAAATCAGAAGCTTCTATTCACAGAATTTCTCAGCCTGATTGCCCGTATCCTAATTCAGAGCAGTCTAGAAAATTCATTGGTGATATCAGTGAGTCTAACACAAAATTCCAAGAGCATCGTGAGGATGATGTACCACAAGAGGAGACTAACAAAGCTGTACATTGTACAGATAATGATCAAGGGAACCACATGGATCTTGGGACTTCAGAGATAGAAAGGAACAGGAGGCTAGAAAGCCTGATTACAAAGCGAAGGCTGAGGAAATTGTTGAGCATGGATCCCCGAAGGAATCACATTTACTTGTATAGTCATAATAGTCAAGCCCAAGATAGAGCTGTTGTTGACATTGAATTCCAACCTGGCTCAGCCCCTTCTGTGTTATTGCCAACAAGAAACCCATTTGATCTCCCCTATGATTCGTCCGAAGAAAAGCCCATTCTCACTGGAGGAAGTTTCATGGATGAATTTTTTAACAGTCAACAGAAGGACATTAGTTTCTGTAGGCATGCAAGCTTTGTTCGTGGGCATGGTTTCATGGGGGATCTCAATGAATTTCCCTTGTCATTTCCTGGTTTATTAACCAAACCTATTACATCTGAGGGACCAGGATTATATGGATTCAGAAGGCCATCAGGTAATAGAAGGCAAAATGGATACTCTTGAGTATGGTAGAGATGGCAAGATACTCTTGTCTTATCCTCCCTGGTGAAAGCTCAAGGACTCTTATGACCAAAGGTTTTTTTACTGTCTTTTTTTTTTTCTCCTTGCAGATATGGAACAGAATGAACAGCTATTTACCAGAATGCTATCCCAACAAGGTGAATCCATTCTCTCTAATCCATGTTCTCTTATTGAATCATAGAAAATTTTAAGGAAAATTCAATCAAAATATAGCTATTTCTTCAATACATTTTTATGACTTTCCACCCTCAAGATTCCTACGATAAAAGATGAGCATCACTTATACTAACATAATTATTGTTCTACTGTTTTGACTTGGCTAATTATATTACTAATCTACTTCATCTAGCCGAACTCAACCAGATTCAAAGCGTCTCATATCACCAGACTAGCACGTTGCCTCCAGAGGAAGAAAAACAGAGAAAATTAGTTGAACTAGACTTTTCCCATGATGGTATACCTATTTTGCTTATGGACAGCACTGAATATAATGCTGACCAGTTGGGCCATAAGGAAGGAAATTTGGTGGAAACTAACAAGGAAGAGGATGCAGAGACTAAAGATAAAGAGCAGGACAGTGTTCTTGACTTGAATGTGCAAGCAAATACTCATACTACAGATGAAGCAGTGATGAAACTGGATATTGTTGGAGAAACGTTTGACGAGACAATCTCTCAATCGTCATCCGAAGCAAGTGAAGACATCATCTATGCAGACAAAAATGAATCATTTAGAAACTCTGTGAGAAAGGTCCTCACTTGTTTAACCCAAAAGAACAAAGGTTTAGCAAATGAAAAGATTGATCTTCCAAATAATCCTTTATATGGTACTAGCCCAACTGCCATTCATCCTACTAACATGGAGGAGCATTCATTATACATGGGTAGGCCATTTCATACCCCAACTTATTCAATAGCTTCTGACATGCATGTCAATGTCTCTGAAGCTGGCTCACCTTCATTTAATGCTGAGGCAAATTCACCAACTGATAGGGAATCGTTTGTCTATTATGGGGATGTGGACAAGGATGTCAGCTCAGATGATGAAGATTTTTGGGGTGCCTCTTCTCACCTGGTTGGATTTGAAGAATTTGGATCCAGACTCAGAGTTGATGAAACATGGGAGATGGATAAGTCACTGTTAGGACTTCCTACCCATACGTCATATGATCCTCCCAATTCATCTGGGAAGCTGGCAAATGTAGTTGAGCAAGCAATTCATGATGCAAGTTCAAGGTCTCCAAGGTCCATGTTGCAGAAAGAGAGGTGCCTTGAGCTGATGGATTTTGTTCATAAGATTGACAATCTGGATCACCAAGTCATAACAGGTGGGACGGATTCAAGATCTTCAGTTTCATCATCATCTGAGCGCTTAATTGATCAAGGAAAACCAGAGCAATTCTCAGACAACTTGGTTGCTTTACCAGTTGGTGATCTTGGCTCTATTACAACAGAGGTAAGTCGAATTTAGTTCATCTATTTACGTAATTGCAGGAAAACAGTTTTAAGATGGAATTGGATTGCTCATGTAACATTTGAGTTGTATTGTTTTTCTTGTGCAACTTCTCCTTTAGCTATTGTTACTGGTTTGTCTGTCTCATATTTTAGTAGGGTAACTGATTTGCTAGATACCACTTACAGTTGAGCTTCCTTTTGACCCTATTATTGAAAATAAGGTGTTTGGTGTTATTTTATCATTAATCAAAATAATTATTGACATAAAAAATGAAATCTACTTATCCAAGAGACAATGTGACCAAAATATAACATGAAATCATTGTTCTACTCATGAAATTTCATTATCACTTTGAAAAAATAATTAAAAAATGAAACAGAAAAAGAAGCATCAAAGAGGTGCTAAATCTCTAAGATATTTAGCTATGAAATTTCGACTCCTAGAATCAAATAGAAAATTGTTTTCCGTAGTTAAATACCTATTTTGGTATTGAGCAGGAACATGAGCCAAGCAGTGAGGAATCCCATAAAATGATATGGCAAGAAGCTACCACATTGGAAGCAATAAATCTAGCCGACAAAGTTCATCACTCAATTACTAATTGGATTCAAAAGAGATCTCTCTCATTTGATGATTCTCAAGTTCAACAAGGTGGGACCAAAGATGGAGACTTGGTGTATAGACAAAGTAACCTCAATTCGGTTTCACCAGCCATACAGCTGAAGTCAGTGGTGGAGCAAGTTCCTATTAACTTGAGTTCTTTTTCTAAGTCTGTGTTACAAGAGGTTGTCATGATTGATGCAGTCGCTCCAACAAACGGGGAGCAAAATGTGCACATTGATATCCAACATTCTGGTGGAGCTGTGGGGAAGATCAATTCATTGAATGATCTGCAGCAGGAAAATGATACTGTACTTGACGAAGAAAATCATCTGGAGGACCTGACAAAACGTCCATCTGTGGTGAGTTACTGAGTAATGTGGTTACCATTAAAGACATACACAGATTCGAAGAATTTTTATGTAGAGATCTTTGAGGAACACCTAGTAGTATGTCTTGCCTTGCATCTTAAATGGCTTCTCTGCCCAAAAGTTGAAATTAGGCCAAACTGGGGTTTCTGTTATGGATGTGACAACTTTTGGATTTTCAATAGGCTAAAATGATATTTTCAAAGAAATATTTTTGGCAAAGGCTCAAAATTTGGAGCTGCTATGAATACTTCGTCTCAGAAGCTGAAAATGAAAACCAGTAAACTGTAGTAATTGAGAGAAGTACGAAAAGCTCTACTTAAACAACACTTGCACACATCACAAGTATTCAGGGCCTTTGATTATTTTTTATTGTCAACAGGAAGGAGCCACTTCAGTGGAGAAGGCTGCAACCGAAGTCAATATCAATTTGAAAGAACTACAAGCCAACAAGGAGGAAGCAGAAGTGGGTAAATCAATTGAAGATGGCGGTTCAATTTCTACATTTACTCGAAAGATTGCAGGCAACGCGCCAATGAGAGTGGAAGAAATTATTGCCAAATTGGACGTTGATACAGAATGTGAAGCTAAAGTTCAGTCACCATGCCTCATAACAGAAGACGATTATTTGCACGTCAATGTAAGTGATTCTAACACAAGAATTGAAGTTCAGATTGGCCTGGATTGGGAAATGTTGTCCGGAGTAGGGATTTTTGGAATTGAGCCCAACCCAGACTGATTTGATACGCAAACCATTTATTTAAAAAAGTTGGTGTTTTTATTATCGTCTTTTGGCTATGGCAGGGTGTGCCAAAGGGAAATTCATATTTGAAGCACAGTGTAGGCATTGATCTCACTTATTTGTCTAGGTCAAATGGACCGGGAGCTGTTAGTTCATCTTGGCTATTTGGACAATTAAAATTATAAGATGAGTTAAATACATTCTAATCTATAGTCATAATCTTAGTTGTCACGATAAAATCTTTCCCATTGAAAATACAGGAAAGGATAAAAATAAGAGGATCTTAAGAGGAATCTGACCATAAAATATTGCCAAACCCACACCATTTTCAGGCAGGTCGGGCAAGCTGGTTGTTTCCGTTGACCCATGATCGAGTCTATCAACGAGTTATTAGATGTGCATAACTCTTCTCCCTAGGCTGGGGAAGAGCACCTTGCTGAAATGTCAAGATGGATTCAGCACCATTTCGTCTGTTCGAATGCATGCATCTGTGGGGCTCCGAGTAAATGGTCAAGGTCCTAGACTCTCGTAGACGCAGAAGAATCTTGGCCACACCAAACTCCCGGCCTGACCAAGCTTCCAGACCTCACTAAACTGCCAAACATCTGGGCTTCCCAATCTCGTGTAGCCGGTTAATTTTTCGGGCTTACACACGTTGGATACCGTCTAGATCTAAAATTCTAAGCTATTAGGTCACGGATTAACTCATATTTATACGCCAATAAGACTTTCTTTTCCCCCTTCCTTATGTGATATTTATGAAGTGCATAACCTTTGTAAGATGCCATTGAACAGGATGCCCCAAGTTCTGTGGAGAATGGTACAACTTGTGATGAGAATGAAACAGCGATTAAAGGAAGTGAAGAAGGTTAGGTGGAGTCCCAAGAGGAAGAAGATTGACAATGTTTATTTCAAAATGTGAACCGAATTTAATTTATTATTTAGATGTGTTATAATTATATGGAAGAAACGCAGTGCTCTGGTGTATTTTTAGTGTGGGAAAAATGTCTAAAATAT
>JAODPA010097531.1:0-22066 GCA_025585075.1 Nepenthes mirabilis
GTAGATAGAGCAAGAGAGAGACTTGCTTGATATGACTGGCTGGACGGCGCGTGATCAGAATATTTGGACATAGAGTTGGATCGGACTGTGGACAGCCGCTCGCGGTTGAGCGTGGCTCATTGTTGCTATTTTATGGTTTTATTATGCTTCCGCAGATGTATGATGATTTAGTTATGCTTCCGCGTTTTTATATTTATGTTGGAGTTTTGTTTAATTAGATGGCATCTCTCTAGATCCAGTATTGTAGGTTGTGTACTGTATTGGAGCCATGGATGATATGGCAGTGTTATTGATCCTGTGTGGCGTGTTGTAGGCTTTGAGTTAAGCCTTTGATAGATGTGTGCTTGTTTAAAATGATATTTAAGCAGGTTGTATTTTTGGTTTCAGTCCAATTGCAGAGGAAACTCTGCCGGATTTTCTGTAGAAGTCCATAGTTTAATTATGGGCTTTAGGCTATGTGTAGTCATTGACGGAGGTTATTCAATGGAGAATAATCCGTTCCGTCACAGCAACCTTTGATCCTTTCGGTCTATAATTTCCAGTGGCTCCTCAATGTAGGACAAGTCCTTGTCAATAGACAAAGATCCGTAGTCAATCACGTGCGCTGGATCATGGACATATTTCCGCAGCATCGATACGTGAAATATATCGTGTACGCCCGTAAGATTTGGTGGTAATGCCAACCTATAGGCTACCTCACCGACCCTTTCCAGAATCTCAAAAGGGCCGATGAACTAGGTCTTCAACTTTCCCTTTACTCCAAATCGAAATGTGCCATTGGATGGCGAGACCTTTAGAAACACAAGATCTCCGATCTCAAAACTCAGTTCTATCCTCCGCTTGTCCGCATAACCCTTCTGTCGGCTTTGAGCAACCTTTAGATTATCGTGAATCACCTTAATCTTCTTTGCTGTTTCCTTCACAATCTCTGGGCCCAAAATCCTTTTGTCTCCGGTATCCTCCCAATGAATCGGGGACCTACACTTTCTCCCGTACAATGCCTCAAACGGTGCCATGCCGATACTAGCTTGGTAGTTTTTATTATAAGTGAATTCAGCTAGTGCCAGATGAGTATCCCATGTTCCTTTCATCTCCAAAACAGAGGCCCTTAACATATCCTCAAGAATCTGAATGGTACGCTCAGATTGGCCATTGGTCTAGGGGCGATACGTAGTATTGAACTTCAACTCTATCCCTAACTCCTTATGCAAGCTCTCCCAAAACCTTGAGACAAAACGTGGATCTCTATCAGATACAATGGAGGCTGGAACTCCATGAAGCCTCACAATCTCATTTATGTACAATTGAGCCAATCTATCACGCGAATAGGTCGTCCTGATCGTCAAGAAGTGGGCTGATTTCATCAGCCGATCAACTATAACCCATACGACGTCATGATTCCTAGGAGTCCTCGGCAAACCCGATATGAAGTCCATAGCAATGTCTTCCCATTTCCAGCTCGGGATTGGCATTAGCTGTAACAGACCAGAAGGCTTTTTCCTCTCAGCTTTCAGTTGCTGATACACTAGGCATTTCTCCACATGGGCCATGATATCTCTCTTCATGTTTCTCCACCAGAAAGCCTTTTCAGATCATGATACATTTTATTCGTTCCCGAATGGATTGTATACCGAGACCGGTTAGCCTCCTTAAAAATTTTCTTCTTTAACCCTTTATCATTCGGTACACATAATCGATCTCTAAATCTCAACACACCATCAGCTCAAGACTCTTTACTCAAATCACCAACAATATCCATGAGGAACGGATCATTCACCTAATTCTCTTTAACTTCACTAACTACCTCTGGTTGAATCTGAAAGTATGACATGAGCATCCTATCACCTTTGGCATAGCGTTGGATATCGCACTGCTTCAAATAATCTAACATCTCCATCTGTTTGACCTGTAGGTGCGCCACATAACCCGATTGGTGACTCAACGCGTCCGCTACTATATTGGCTTTCCCCGACTTATACTGTATCTCGTAATCATAATCTTTCAGAAAATCGAGCCATCTCCTTTGCCTCATATTAAGTTCCTTTTGTGAAAACAGGTACTTCAAACTTTTGTGGTCTGAGTACACAAGGAACTTCTCACCATATAGATAATGTCTCCAAATTTTTAATGCAAAGACTACAGCAGCAAACTCGAGGTCATGAGTAGTGTAATTTTTCTCATGCACCTTCAATTGTCTAGACCCATATGCCATGACTTTACCGTGTTGCATCAGCACACACCCTAAACCCACCTTAGAAGCGTCGCAATACACCTCAAAGCCTCTGGAACCCTCTGGAATAATCAGCACCGGAGCAGTGGTCAAACGATCCTTTAGCTCCTGGAAGCTCAGATCACACTCCTCTGTCCACACAAACTTAGCCTCTTTTTTTAGCAACCGAGTAAGAGGCATAGCAATCTGAGAGAAATTCTCCACAAAGTGCTTGTAATATCCTACCATACCCAGAAAACTCCTAACCTCAGTCACTGAAGCTGGTCTGCACCAACTCATGACAGCCTCTATTTTCTTGGGATCCATAGAAGTGCCGCCATCAAAAATCACATGTCCCAAAAACATCACCTTCTCGAGCCAGAACTCACACTTACCCAACTTGGCATACAGTTTTTCCTTGCGGAGCACTTGAAGTACCTTCCTCAAATGAATTTTATGCTCCTAATGATCCTTTGAATAAATCAAGATATCATCAATGAATACCACCACAAATTTGTCCAAGTACGGCCTGAAAACCCGATTCAACAAATCCATAAAAGCAGCTGGAGCATTTGTAAGGCCAAAAGGCATAACAAGAAACTCATAATGGCCATAACGTGTCCGAAAAACTGTTTTAGCTACATCCTCCGGCTTGATCCTCAGTTGGTAAAAATCGGACCTCAAATCAATCTTTGAAAACACTCGAGATCCTTGCAACGGATCAAATAAATCACCAATGCGCGGTAGAGGGTATTTATTTTTAATCGTGATCTTATTCAACTCACGATAGTCAACACACAACCGCAAAGACCCATCTTTCTTCCTTACGAACAACACCGGTGCACCCCAAGGAGATACACTCGGTCTGATAAAACCCTTGTCTAATAGCTCCTGCAACTGTAATTTTAACTCCTTCAATTCATCCGGAGCCATACGATAGGGGGATTTAGAAACTGGGCTAACACCAGGAATATTGACAATCTCAAACTCGATTTCCCGGTATGGAGGCAATCCAGATAACTCCTCTGAAAATACATCCTCAAAGTCGCAAACAACCAAGATGTCCTTAGCAGGCACACGATAGCTTCCAGTAGTGCAAGCATATGCCAAGTAAGCTCTACATCCACTTCTCATCAAATGCTTAGCATGTAGAGCAGAGATCAACATAGGCACCCCCTTTTTCTTAATGCCTTAAAAGAAAAAGAGCTCCATCCCAAGGATGTTAAAATAAACCCGCTTTAGGAAACAGTCAATACTGGCATGATATTTAGCCAGCTAGTCCATTCCTAGGATCACATCAAAATCACCCATGTCTAACAACACTAAATCCACAACCAAATGGTTCCCATTCACCTCAACTATACATTCTAGATACATAACATCCGTAATCACAGAAGATCCGGTGGGAGTACACACAAATAATTCACAATCCAAAATACACGAGGCAGATACAATATAGCATGCAAATCGTGGGGAAACAAAGGAATGGGCAGACCCCGAGTCAAATAATATGGATGCAAAAACTCCACAAATAGAAAGGGTACCTTCCACAACATTCGGAGATGCCTCCGGATCTTGAACAGTCACCGTGAAGGCCTTTGCCGAGACAGTAGGCTTCTTTCCTTCCATCCTCGGAGGTAGCAGGCAGTTCCTAAGAATGTGGCCCTACTGCCCACATTTGAAACAGGCTCCCGACATCTTACAGCATTCTTGCCCCAGATGTTTCCTCCCACAGAAGGTACAGTTATCAGCCGACGCTCTAGTACTGGTTATTGACTGAGCCCCAATACTCTTTCCCTTTTCAGCCGCCCTAGTCTTCTTGGACGGTCTAGAAGACCCTACAGCTGATTCGGTACTTACTCCCGCTCGACTGGCGGTCTTTTTTGCAAAAAATCTCTCTATCTCTGCCTCCTTTTCATAAATCACTACTCGATCTAGGATCTCGGTATAAGTTTAAAGCTTTAGAATAGACAACAACTTTCTAATGTCATCCCGTAGCCCTTGCAGGAACTTCTTTGCTTTCCTCTGCTCATCCTCTACGTAGAAAGGTGCTAAACAGGACAGCTCAGTAAACTTGGCATCATACTCCTTGACCGTCATGTTTTCTTGTCTCAATCTCATAAATTCTTGCTCCTTCTGATCTGAGAGACTGGATGGGAAATACTTCTCCAAAATTGCATCTTCAAACATTTCCCAGGTAATGGCTTCATTGGCACTCCCATCACCCTTTTCTGCATATCCCACCAACTATCAGTTTCACCTTCCAGCTTGTACGCCGCAAAGGTGACTTTTTCTCTATCGCTACAGCCAAGCATTGCAAATATCTTCCTCATTCTTTTCAACTACACGTCTGCTTCAGCCGGATCAGGCTTTCCTAGGAAGGCCAGTGCTTGTTCAGCTGTGAATCTATCATATGTTGTAGGACCAGGAAGTGTCGGAGCTGGCCTGGGTGCAGGATTCGGGGCCATGTGCTTTTGCTCGACAGATTCTACTACATTGGTCATCCTCTCCAATAGATCAATATAAGCGGCCTCTCTATCATAAGGCGTGCTAACGCCACTGCAGCCATTCCTTCCACCTCTTCTACTTGCCATCCTATAATCAAGGCAAACACAAGGAAATAAGGACAAGGATCCAATGGAATAAGAAGGAAAATATTCAACAACTTTAAGGAATTTTTACCCAAGCTTAAGAATCAATCTCTTAAGGGTCCTAACTATCTTAACTTCCTCTACTTAGTCCTACAGAAATTCTATTCAGAGATTCAAACCTATACTTCCACTTTTCGGTCGATCAATTCCTAAGGCATCTCAATTCTCTGATACCAATTGTGACGGAACAGATTTTTTTTTCCTCAAAAGCTTCCGTCAGGATAGAAACGTAATTAACGAGACTATCGAAACAATTCTCCCTATAACATACAAACACAGGATCACATGTTCCATCTATGGCACAAACCTATAAAAATATTAACTACACTAACAGTTCAATAACGAGATGCCGTCTAGAACCTGTACAATAAATTCAGAGTTTAGAGCGGAAGTAAACTAATAACCTGCAGAAGTATAGCTTTTTCTTTTTAGAGTCATACATATCATATGCTTTTCGTACAAAAATTCACATGTTCTAGAACATCAATAAACATAAAGTCAGTATACAAAAATCATAATTCCAGCTAAGCCTTCACATCGACAAGCTCTTCAAAAACAGCTCTAATGCGCTAAGGTTTCCAAAAGTCTTCAAACAACACCTTTCTGTCTACTCTTTCTCATCAGGCAGTAACTCTACTGTCTCATCTGAAGGGGAAAAAATAATAAAACAGTGAGCCAAGGCCCAGTAAAGTACATGCATATGAGCAGTAAAACGGTGATACAGTACGGTTATGTAACTATGCATAAATAGAACGGTTAATCATAATAACATCCCGAAAATAGAGAAAACATACTTTGACAGTATTATACTTCAGATTCAGAAATCAGTAGTCGATAAACAGAAATCAGTAACCGTTAATTAACAAATGGAAAATGATAAGCAGTAATCGGTGCACAGTATTCGGTAAACTATAAACAGTCATTGATACTTCATAACTTAACATATCGGTAAAACAGTAAACGATACTTCGTAACATATCGGTACAGACCCTGCCAGTATACCCTACTAGCTGAGGGGGCAAACAATCTAGGATAGATTGTGTTCACTTTACACAATCTAAGGCCTGTAACTGTCATATGGGTATCCCATCTCACGAGATCGGTATGGTATGCCACCCAAAGGTTAGCCAGTAACGGTAATTCCTCCTGACCGTAATGCCCCGAGGGCAGGGTGAACCACAAATAACTCCATGGATAGAGTTATCCTCAATTACCACCGTAAAGTCCTAAGACATGTCGGAGAACCTATCCGGACTGCAGTCAGTCCCGAGTCCAAAAATAACTGTAATAGAAACCATCTCTTTATTGAAAACCCATTTTTCGAAATCAGACTCTCACAATGTACTTTCAGCTAACTTTAAGTATACATGGAAATTTCCTCAGTACAGGTCGGTAAATATTTGCAGAAACAATTTATACTGAAAGCTTCATTTCGATATAAATTAACATTCATATAACAGAAGCTACGGTTAAAACTCATCAAAACCTCTTCATTTTCATTCATAGGGCTTCGCCAAATTCTTCGGACTCGAATCGATCTCTTACGTGTACATATTTCATGAAATGAATGTCATAGATGCCATGCATATACATTAAATCATGCAATTTACTCAAACTACACCACATTTTTGAGCTAGGGTTTCATCACATACTTTTCAAGACAATTTGAATACTATTTTCATACTTATTCACGAAATCGAAGCCAAAACTTGCAATAAACATGGATAAACACAAAATCTAACCGAGTAATAGAAGGAAACATGCTTTATGTACTTTAAACATGCATCAATATCATTTTCACAACATTTTCTTTGACTTTAAAGCAAGAGAAACGGTAAAAATGAAAAATAATGTCTGAGGTACACTTTCCTTGGCCCGATCTACCGTTATTTTTACCAGGAGTGGATTGGAACTAGACATTTTCCCTTCTCCTCTTCTCTTCTTCCTCTTTTTCCTCTCCTTCGTGCGTGCTCTATTCTCTCTCTCTCTCCTTTCCCTTTTCTCCTCCGTTTTATAACAAAAATGCGGGCAAAAGTCGGGGCCGCGCTCGAGCGCAACTCGAGAGCTCAGCAAGCCGGCCGTTTTCTTGCTCTTCGCGCTCACAAGCACTATCGAGCACTCAGCGAGTGGGCGACATTCTGTTAAATACGCTCGAGCAGCTAGCAAGCGAGCGACGAGCGGGCAACATTCTGTTTTCATGCTCGAGCGGCCAGCAAGCGCGCGGCGAGTGGGGATGCTACTAGATTTTCCACTTGCTGCAGCCCCTCGGGTGCACAGTAGGCACTGTTTAGCTGCTTGCTGAACTCGGACATTTTTTCCACTTTTTGATGTCAACTAACACTTGTTTATTACATGCTTAGCCTCTTAATGATATTAATCATCTTAATTACATCTAGTTATCACGTTTTCAGTTTCGGGTCCTCACAATGGTTGTACAATAGTTCTATGAAGGTCAACTGAGTGTTAGTAAAAAGTCAACCAATTAGCAAATCTCATTGGATGTTGCGTGAGATTTGAGCAAAAGTTTGCCTAGTGTAAGTTGAGTGTCAGATAAGCGACAATAGTCAGTCGTGGTCGCGTAATGTTATTGTGAATATTCGTTGAATGTCTATTGAGTGACAATTAAGTGATGGAATTCATTGGATACACATGCGAAATTCATGCAAAGAGTGATCAAGAGACTGGCATTTCTAATGAAGAAGAGGGAACTACACCTGATGACTGCATGATAGACGGTTGTACACTTATTAGATATAATAGGTACACCAAATGTGCACTAAGGGGTTTCAGCACGAAAATTTTAGTGGAACTAGCACATGAAGAGAACATGCATGGATTGTTTAAGAAGGGGATCACACCTATTGTATGTGAAGAGCTCATGTGCACTCTGACTACTATAAAATCACCCCACATACAATTTTAGGTTTAAAATCACGGTGGTGCGAAAGGGATTTTGAGAGGAACTTTAACATAAGGACTACCACAAAAAAAAGATAGGAAAACAAGGGAGAAAAGAGAAAAGATAAAGTGACGGTCAGGCTAGCGCCTTTTAAGGCTAATCCGAGCAACAAATGACTCCAAATCGTCGTACAATAGTTATGCGAACATCTGCTAAGTGTTAGTCAAAAGTCAACCGACTCGTAAATGTCACTAGTTGTCACATGAGATTTGAGAAAGAGTTGGTTTAGTGTCAGTTGAAAGTCAGCTAAGCGACTATGGTCAGTGGAGGTCACGTGAAGTTCATTTGAATATTTGCTGAATGTCAATTGAGTGTTAATTATGTGATGAAATTCGTTAGAGCACATGTGATAAAGTGAGGGTCAGGCGAGGGTCTTTTAAGGGTAAACCGAGCAACAAATGGCACCGAATGGTCATACAATACTTATACGAAGTTCAACAACGTGTTAGTCAAAGGTCAACCGAGTAGCAATTGTCACTGGATGTCACGTGAGATTTGAGCAAAAGTTGGTCTAGTGTCAGTAGAAAGTCTGCTAAGCGAGAATAGTTAGTCGCGGTCACATGAAGTACTTGTTAATGTTGGCTGAATGTCTGTTGACTGTCAATTAGGTGATGAAATTCATTAAATGTTCATGCAAAATTCATGTAATGAATGAACAAGAGAAAGGTATTTCTAATGAAAAAGAGGGAACTACACATGATGAGTGCATGATAGACAGCTGTACACTTTTTAAATAGAATAGGCACGCTAAATGTGCAATGAGGGGCGTTTGTGCGTCAATTTTAGTGGAACCAGCAGATGAAGAGCACATGCTTAGATTGTTTAAAAAGGGGATCACGCCTATTGTATGTGAATAGCTCATGTGCACTATGACTGCTTAAACGTAACCCTCGATACAATTCTAGCAAATCTCACAGCATGTAGCGTGAGATTTGAGCAAAAGTTTGCCTAGTGTAAGTTGACTGTAAGATAAGCAACAATAGTCAGTGGAGGTCGTACGATGTTAAAGTGAATATTGGCTGAATGTCTATTAAGTGTCAATTAAGTGATGAAATTCATTGGATGCTCATGCGAAATTCATGCAATGAGTAATCAAGAGATTGGCATTTCTAATGAACAAGAGGGAACTACACCTGATGAGTGCACAATAGGTGGTTGTACACTTTTTAGGTAGAATAGGTACACCAAATGTGCACTGAGGGGTTTTCGCACGTCAATTTTAGTGGAACTAGCACATGAAGAGAACATGCAAGGATTGTTTAAGAACGAGATCACACCTATTGTATGTGAAGAGCTCATGTGCACTCTGACTACTATAAAATTACCCCACATACAATTTTAGGTTTAAAATCATGATGGTGCAAAAGGGATTTTGAGAGAAATTTTAACATAAGGACAACCACAAAAAAAAGATAGGAAAACAAGGGAGAAAGGAGAAAAGATAAGGTGAGGGCCAGGCTAGGGTCTTTTAAGGCTAATTCGAGCAACAAATGACACCAAATCGCCGTACAATCGTTATGCAAACGTCTGCTAAGTGTTAGTCAAAAGTCAACCGACTAGTAAATGTCACTGGATATCATGTGAGATTTGAGCAAGAGTTGGTCTTGTGTCAGTTGAAAGTCAACTAAGCGACATTAGTCAGTGAAGGTCATGTGAAGTTCATTTGAATATTTGCTAAATGTCAATTGAGTGTTAATTATGTGATGAAATTCGTTAGAGCACATGTGATAAAGTGACGGTCAGGCGAGGGTCTTTTAAGGGTAAACCGAGCAACAAATGACACTGAATGGTCATACAATTGTTTTACGAAGTTCAACAACGTATTAGTCAAAGGTCAACCGAGTAGCAAATGTCACCGGATGTCGTGTGAGATTTAAGCAAAAGTTGGTCTAGTGCCAGTAGAAAGTCCGCTAATCGAGAATAGTAGTCACGATCACATGAAGTACTTGTGAATATTTGCTGAATGTCTGTTGACTGTCAATTAGGTGATGAAATTCATTAAATTTTCAAGCAAAATTCATGTATTGGATGAACAAGAGAAAGGTATTTCTAATGAACAAGAGGGAACTACACATGATGAGTGCATGATAGACGGCTGTACACTTTTTACATAGGATAGGTACGCTAAATGTGCAATGAGGGGCTTTTGCATGTCAATTTTAGTGGAACCAGCAGATGAAGAGCACATGCGTAGATTTTTTAAAAAAGGGATTGTGACGGACTGGATTATTCTCCATTGAATAACCTCCGTCATTGGCAACACAACTATAGTCTATAATTAATACTTATGGATTCTACAGAAAATCCGGCAGAGTTCCTTCTACAACTGGACGAAAACCAAAAATACAACCTGTTTAAATAACCCTGCAACAAGCACATATCTATCAAGGGCTTAACTCAAAGCCTACAACACACGACACAGGATCACACATCTGCCATATCATCCATGGCTCCAATACAGTACACAACCTACTATATTGGATCTAGAGAGATGCCATCTAATGAAACCAAACTCAAATCATATATATACAGATGCGGAAGCATAACTAAATCATCAAAAATGCGGAAACATAACAACACCACAAAACGATAACTATAACGGGCAACGCTCAACCCCGAGTGGCCGTCCGCAATCTGATCCAACTCTAAGTCTAAAGCTTTCGCGCACTCGCTGTCCAGCCAATCTCATCAAGCAAGCTTCTCTCCTTGCTCTATCTATCCGGCAACAGCTAAGTGTTCTCATCTGAAAGGGAAAATATCAAACAGCAAGAGTGAGCTAACAGCTCAGCAAGTATAATCATAAACACATCTCCAAGACATGTATAAGGACTGGAATGGGAAAAGATACAGGAACTCTCCCTAACCACAAAGCAGGGGAGGGAACATGAACATCTGGAATCTCTTGATTGTCACGGTTCTCACGATTACTTTGGTTGGTCATCATTTAGAATCATTATATTCTCACGGTTACCTCTTGAACATGATTCATTTTCATTATTACATCGTCTTTGCGGACCCCGGCTAGTAGACCGTACTAGCCAACGATGCGAGAGAACGAGGATAGGAATATGTTCGTTACACATTCTAAAGCCACGGCTACTATTTTAGGTCGGTAGCACATGACCCTCAATTGCATCCATGCAACAATCATCACAGACGACTACATCTCAATATGTAGCGTTGACAGACACACCTCACACCCCCGGGGTCCAGGGCAATCCTCGTTCTTCCATAGTAGTTTCCTAAAGCGTACCACAGACATCACCCACTCCCACGAGCGGTCAGAATACGTGGCCAAGTATTCCTCGGGTTCACACCGTGATGGACATGGTATACTAAAGAATACTACCCATACGACTCAGGGTCCTAGTTTCAAGATTAGGTTCAACACTTGGAGAGGAAACCCACATTAGCCATACACACAATCACATCTCAGGGAAATCTCATTCCCATCACAATCATCTCCAACCGGGAGATTACATCATCAAACGCATCTCCATCCAGGAGATTACATCATCACAAGCTCAATGTGGATTCCCTTCCATTCACGTCACGGTTCACAATATCTAATGGGACTCATTTCCCTTAATCACAACCCGTGGGGCTCAATTCCCTTAATCCACAACAAGTAATCCAAGTTCATGAGAGAGATTAGATTCTTACCTCCGATGATCACATATCACTTTGGAACCTCCAGGACTCATCCCTTTCTTCCAGCACGGATACATGTTTCGGAGCTTACATTTGCGTTTAAACAATTAAACGTCATATCAATAACAATTATGGAAGCATAACACTTATATTTCTCATTTAATTTGTGGGGAACGATAACAGATTTCCTTTTGAACACCCGGATGCCGCACACGGTTCGATACTTGAAATTGGATGTCCGGTGGATTCGTACACACATTTGATACACGGGATTTCACATTTTGGTTCGATTTAACTTAACACGAGGGTGGATGTATGCAGCTTCCCATTCATTTTCGGATTATCAACAACGGGGAAACTTTTAAGGCTCCTGGATGCCACGAACGGGTCAAATCTTACGGGATTTGGCATCCGGTCGATATATACACACAATTGGCACACGGGGATTCATATTCTAGGGTCATTCCATCATTTTACGAAGGTGACAATGCGCAATTATCACCTCCGATCACGGGTGAACAGTAACAGCACCCACTTAGAGGGCTCGGACGCCGCAAATGGGTCAAAACGTGCGAAATCGAACCCGTGGCCAACATATATACATCATATGGACGTGGGGATTCACATTTTGAGGTCAATTTCATGATACATGGACGGAAAATGGGAAATCCCCAATTTTTCATGGGTTAGGGTTTCGGTGAAACCCACTCGGACGAAACGGACACGATTCGGCCAAACAACTACGTATTCCCCAACCCATACTCATGGGTTTCGAGATTCTATCGTTCACCGTGGGTATCAATAGAAAATACCCAACGAAAACACATAAAATATCGAAAGAGAACGAGAATTGGGTATGAGAACACTTGCCTCGACACATGCTTTCACCTTTATACCTGGCTCTCGGACGAATTTTGACTCCCGGGCCTCGATCTCCTTCCTTCTCTCTCTAGGATTGGCGCCCTCTCTCTCTCTAAAACCCTAAACCCGTGCGAAAAATGAGAGGAGAGAAGGCGCGACGGGTTTTTATACTGCGCACACCGCTCGAGCCGCGCTCGAGCGGGCAGCGAGTGGCCGCGCCACGGGCTGTCCGCCACTCGAGCCCTGCTCAAGCGGCCAGTGAGCAGCCTTGCTCCGAATAATTTTCCCAATTTTTCTTCTGACACCAAACCTTAATCTTTTCATAGGATTAGTATTGATCATTAACATACTAATCACCTCATTATTATCAAGTTCTTAAATCCGGAACCTCACAGGGATCACACCTATTTTATGTGATGAGCTCATGTGCACTATGACTGCTTTAACATAACCCTCGATACAACTTTTGCAAATCCCACTGGATGTCACGTGAGATTTGCGCAAAAGTTTGCCTAGTGTAAGCTGAGTGTAAGATAAGCGACAATAGTCAGTGGAGGTCGCACGATGTTAAAGTGAATATCGGCTGAATGTCTATTGAGTGTCAATTAAGTGATGAAATTATTGGACGCTCATGCGAAATTCTTGCAATGAGTAATCAAGAGACTGGCATTTCTAATGAACAAGAGGGAACTACACCTGATGACTACATGATAGATGGTTGTACACTTTTTAGATAGAATTGGTACACCAAATGTGCATTGAGGGGTTTTCGCACATCAATTTTAGTGGAACTAGCACATGAAGAGAACATGCATGGATTGTTTAAGAAGGGTATCACACCTATTGTACGTGAAAAACTCATGTGCACTCTGACTACTATAAAATCACCCCACATACAATTTTTGGTTTAAAATCACCGTGGTGCGAAAGGGATTTTGAGAGAAATTTTAACATAAGGACTGCCGCAAAAAAAAGATAGGAAAATAAGGGAGAAAAGAGAAAAGATAAAGTGAGGGTTTTGCCAGGGTGTTTTAAGGGTAATTCGAGAAACAAATGATACCGAATGGTCATATGATAGTTACGCGAACATCTGCTAAGTGTTAGTCAAAAGTCAACCGATTAGCAAACGTCACTGGATGTCGCGTGAGATTTGAGCAAAAGTTGGTCATGTGTCAGTTGAAAGTTAGTTAAGCGACAATAGTCAGTCGAGGTCGTATGAAGTGCTTGTGAATATTGGCTGAATGTCTAGTGAGTGCCAATTTAGTGATGAAATTCGTTGAATGTTCATGCAAAATTCATGCAATGGGTGATCAAGAGAAAGGAATTTCCAATGAAGAAGTGGGAACTACACCTAATGAGTGTATGATAGACTGTTGTACACATTTTTGATAGAATAGGTACACTAAATGTGAGGTTTTGGGTTAAGACTATAATAATTAGAAGGTAATTAAGTTGATATAGGTGTATTGTGGTAAAAAGGTGTGGGAGGAATCAGATTAAAAAGCTCAAAGAGCCGGAGTCGGTAAATCAAAAATGAAAGTTGTAAACCGTGAAATATTTCATTGTAAATAAGATTTTGGATTTTAAATTATGATAATCATGACTTATTAAGATTATATAATCAAAAATAATGTCTAAGGATGTGAAAGATTGGGTTAGAATGGTCAAAATAGGTCCCGAACGGCGAAAACGAGACGTAGGCTTGCTGCACGCTTGCCATGGGCAAGACCCGCTCCCTCCGTGCGCTGGAGCCCACCTATCAAGCCCAAAATCAAGATTGGCCCGCGCTCACTGTGCACTCGCCGCGTGCTCGAGCTGACCATGGCCGAATGCTTGCCCTTACCGCGCGCTCGAGCGCAGGTCTGTTTTAAAGCTGTATCGTGCTTCTTTTTCCTCATTTTTCCACGAGCCCAGAAGCTTCTAGAGAGAGAGAGAGCACTGATTCTAGGAGAGAAGGGAGGAGATCGAGGCCTTGGAGTCCAAATCCACCCGAGAGCAAGTTATAAATGTGAAAGCACGCGTCGAGACAAGTGTTCTCATACTCACTTCTCATTCCCTTTCGATGTTTCTCTTGATTTTAGTAGGTATTCTTGTGTCAATACCACTATAAATGTTAGAATCATGAAACCCAAGATTAATAACCAAGGAATATGTAGTTATTTGTTCGAATCATGTCCGATCCATTCGGTTTGGTTTCACCGAAACCCTAACCAATGAAATTGGGGATTTTCCATTTCCCTTCCTTGTCTCATGAAATTGACCTCAAAATGTGAATCCCCATGTCCCAATGATATACGTATGTCAGCCGCAGGTTCAATTTTGCATGTCTCAACCTGTCACGGCATTCGAGCCCTCTAAACGGGCACTGACACTGTTCACCCAAGACCCAAGGGGGAAATTGCATGCTTTTACCTTCATAAAATGTTGAAATGACTCTAGAATATGAATCCCTGCATCCCAATTGTATGTATATATCGACCGGATATTCGATTTTGCAAAATTTGACCCGTTCGCGGCATCCGGGAGATTTAAAAGTCCCATGTTACTATTCATCCAAAAATGAATGGAAAAAATTGCATGCTTCCATCATCGTATTATATTAAATCGAGATCAAAATATGAAACATCGTAGCCCAATTGGGCGAACGTATCCATCGGACGTCTGATCTCACAAGTATCGAACCGTTTGCGGCATCCGGATGTTCAAAAAGGAACCTGACACTGTTCACCCGAAATGAAATGAGAAATATACATGTTAGGCCCTCATTTAATTGTTATGGAAGTGACGTCTAATTGTTTGAACAAAAATATAAGCCCCGAAAATGTGTATCCATGTGTCGGAAGCAAGGAAACGAGTCCAGGAGGCTTCAAAAATGATACGTGATTATCGAAGGTATAAAATTCAGAATTCTCTTGTGAACATGAATTGAATTGTAATAACGTGATTGAGTCCCACAAAAAGTTGTGAACCGAGCAAGAAAATGGAAGGGAATCCACATTGTGCATTATGATGGAATGATCTCCCGGATGGAGATGTATGTGATGGGAATGGGATTTCCCGAGTTGTGAACGTGTATGGCAAATGTGGATTTCCCTCTCCAAGTGTGAAAACTAACCTTGAAACTAGGACCATGATTCATAGGGGTGGTATTCTTTAGCTTACCATGTCCATCGTGGTGTGAACCCGAGAAATACATGGCCACGTATTCTGGCCGCTCGTAGGAGCAGGTGATGTTCATGGTATGCTTTAGGAAACTACTGTGGAAGAACGAGGATTTCCCTGGTCCCCAGGGGATATGGGGCTTGTTGAGGTGGCCGAGTGCTGCAGGCCTAAAATGTAGCCATTGGTTGAACGCTACATAGTAAAGATGTAGTCTTTCGTTGAGTGTTGCGTAGTGGAGATGCAACCGATGGTCGAGTGTTGTAGACCTAAAATGTAGCCGTGGCTTTAGAATCTGTAGCGACCACGTTCCTTTCCTCATTCTCTCGCATCGTTGGTTAGTACAGCCTACTAGCCCGGGTCTACAAAGATGATATAATGATGAAAATAAATAATACCTAATCGATGTAACCGTGAGAATCCAGTGATTCCAGATGTTTCCTGTTCCCTCTCTTGATTCATGATTATTGAGGTTACTTGTATCCCCCCCATTCAAGTTCTATTATTTGCCTACGAGTATTGAGTATGATTATATTTGCTGAACTGTACGCTCACTCTTGCTATTTTCCTTCTAGATGAGAACACTTAGCCGGCGCCAGATTAGTTAGAGCAAGGAGAGAGACTTGCATTGAAGAGAGTTGCTGGACATCGAAGCTTGAAGATTGGGTTATGTTTATCATGTTTGAATGTAAACAGCCACTCATGGATGGGTGTGGCTTATTGTTATATTATGGTTTTGTTATGATTCCGCATTTGTGTTGATGTTTCTGGATTTTGTTTCTTCCTAGACGGCGTCTCTCTAGGTCCAGTTCCGTAGTTGGCGATACTGTGATTGGAGCCATGGATGATATGGCTAATTATGTGATTCTGTGTATTGTGTTGTAGGCTTTGTATTGATTATTTTGGTTAGATGTGTGCTTATACAGGATGTATTTGAGCAGGTTGTATTTTTTATTTTCGTCCAGTTGCAGAGAAAACTCTGCCGAAATTTCTGTAGAATCCATAGGTTAATTATGGGCTTTAGTTTGTGTTACCATTGTTGGAGGTTATTTATTGGAAAAATAATCCGGTCTGTCACACTTGGTATCAGAGAAAAAGAGAGATGCCTTAGGTTTGATCTGAATCGTATGCGGAAGCTTAGGTTAGATTAAGATTACACGATTAAGTTAACAAAGACGTTGGGTGATCAAGCTAGTCCGGGTAGCTTTGGTTACCCCAATCCTAATGATTTAGGCTTGCACTAAGTTAGGAGTGACTTAATGTGAAATGTCTCCATCTCAAGGAAATATTAGTAGTGGCTCCTAGATGGGGACTACTAATATTAGTGGCTGGTTATAGGGTCGAGAGAAAGATGGCGTGTCGAGATACCTTAGTGTTGGAATTTAATTGGTATCAATTGGGTCCTTGGATTGATCAGTGTTGATTCGAGGCCTAGGTTAATTGATCTCGGTTTGAGGTTTAAGTTTGATCGGCTATGAATTGAAGTCCTTAGGTTATTAATTTGTTAAGAAGGGTTGCTTGATCAGCCTAGAAAACGTGATCCCATGTCTTGTAAAAGATAAGGTATGTGACCCAGGTTAGATAAGAGGTGAAGTCAACCTCGGGTGGTTGACACGAGAAAGATCATGGGTCTCGAGGATTAGGAGGTATTGTCCTATGCATTTATGGAGGCTTCATGAATGAGTGCCTAGTGTCAGTATGACTCTTGGGAGCATGATTCAATAGTGGCTGGTTGATCGCAAGATTTAGGGATGTCCTTATTTAAGGACGGACAGTGTAGAGGTCTCGTGTTTAAATTAGGGTTTCAAGGTATTAATTAAGGTGTTAAGTGTTATTTGTCGTGATAAGGCTCTTAGGTTTGATATTGTAGCCTGGTGTTGTTTTGGGAATTCCAAATCATGTTGTGATTGTGTTTTGAATTATGTGTAATTGGGAGGACCTAGGCTTGGCAGTAATGACAAAGGTGACCTAGTATTCGGAAGGGCAAAGGGTATATCAAGGTGGCTGTTCATGGATGAATCTTGGACAAATGCTTTTCCGAAGAGACTTTAAAACTAGGATCTAAGTTTGATATAGATGGTATCGAGGTTGTGATATTTTCTTGGGTTTGTTGATCTGATTGGTTGGGTCGATCAGAATTATATGGGTAAGCATACTATGCCTTGCAATTGAATTGTGCGATTTTGGGTATGAACTTGAGCCGGCTAAGGTTTTAAGTCTTAACCTGATCTTAATAATTGTTCGGTAGGCGAACTGCAGTGCTATTACTATTGGGTTGGTAAAGGATGACATTTGGCAATCGAGTTGTGGGATCTAAGGCATAGGTTTGAATTGATCAAGGTCTCAAGAGATTGATGACGTCTTCCTATGGAACATTCAATGAGAATCTGCGTTAAGTCTAATTAGTCTATGCGGCCACATCTTGAAGTTATTTTGTGGTCATTGAGGGGCTTTGTCCATGTGACTATTTGAGGATGATTATAGAAGGAAGATTAGGTTGACTTATCTATTGACCGATAATTCAAGGTTGTGTCAAAATTGACGGCGATCGATGAGAGTTCCATACAGAGCCATGGAAGTACAGGCTTTGGTATCATTGTGAAATACTCTAGAACCTTTGAGGTAGATAAGACGAACCGATAAGGTTGTTCATGAATTTCAAAGATGGGGTGGCCTAGGAGATTGATGATTTGTCAAAAGGACCTTGTGAATGGATAAGCGAATTACGTGGGCTGTTGTTAAGGCTTAACGATTTCTAAGATCGATTTGGGTCCATAGTGTGTTAATTGTGGATCAATGGAAGTGGTAGCCCCGGTGGTATTCAGGATAAGGATATGGCCACTATGAAGTCCAAAAAACGTCGTTTGGATTTTGTAGGTCCGTTGGTGTTTCGTGAAATTTTATGGGTTGGATCTTTTGGCCATATTCGGGCCCGTGTTGAGGTGACTTCATAGATAAATTCAAAGGAATGCGAGTTTAGTGGAGGAAATGCCCTGTTAGGCTTGTAACTCTTTGGTAGCATGATCTTGGGATCTATAAGATTTTAAATGATGGCTATTGGAAAGACCGATTAGTGTCGTGAAAGCGTATGGTCATCTTGGGTCTAACCGAAGTTATTGAGTGATCTAATAAGTATTCTTCTAGGACTACAATTCAAGTGAGACATTTGGCTTAGAGAGATTTGTAATTGTTAGAACGAAAGATAAATGGTAGTTTTCGGAGATCGGATGGGGGTAATTGACGTTCATATCATTTGGGTTGATCCCTGATGGGTCTAGTAAGTTATCGTGGAATGTAATGCCTTTGAGAAATATTAAGGTTATGTTACTCTCACGTCATGATAGGTGGATACCTTTGATATAAGTGGGGGAGAAGTTCATGATTAGAGTTACCCCATGTGTAAGTTGGAATTAGCCATTGAAGTTTTCACTTTGAGAACCTATGGGTATCGTTTTGAAGATAGCCATTATCTAAAAAGTTTTAAGAGCCCGAATAGTTATACCATTAAAAAGGATGATCATATGATATTGCATGTGGATAGACCTGTTTAAAGGTTGAGAAAGTGAACCTTGGTGTTTTCGTTGGGAAAGCAGGCATCAATATTGGCAATTGATACTATGAGTTTTTGGACTTGTATGTCTTTGAAGTTTCATAGGAGATGTGAAAGATGAATCGCGAGTAAGTCCAAATGATTGGGTGATAGGATGCCATGTTCTTGAATTAGGAGACAACCATATTCGATGTTTGGGAGCTAGGAGTTCATGAAATATGAAGTACTTATGATTTGTTTCAAGATGATTACGGCGACCCACTTATCGTAATCATAGAAGATGTGTTTGGCTGGAATCAGTTGGCTTATTGGTATGCCAACGAGATCTTGAGGTTATTAAGTAATTGGGATCTTAAGATTCTGGGTAATAATTTAAAATTATGTTGACTTTTTGGGTGATCGTTATGACTGTAACTCGGAATGTGGCTGTAGTCTGAGGATTGTGGAATTGTCTTCATAGTATGATTATTCTAGAACTGTTTTAATCAGAGTAGCACAGCGTAAGCATTGTGAACCCATGGCTCGGAGATTTAAGAATAAGGTTGAGGTCCCTGTGATCGAATTCTTTTGAAGCTTGGAATGAACTGAAGTGGAAGTTCATTGGTCCGTTTGAAGTATCAGATTGAATTGGAAGAATGTCTGGCATGATTGTAGGTCGCTTTTGGAATATCTAGGGATCGTTATGAGGTCTTCCTTATATCGATGGTTGAGAAAATCAGTAAGTGTCTGGGTTTAGCCGTTCTAAGAGGCTAAGGATTTGTTTTGTGATGAGGATTAGAATGATTCAAACGCTTGAGGTTTCCTAGAATAATCCTTGTCTGAGGGAATGATTTCTGGTTGCGAGAAAGATTACCTGTGATTGGAGCCATGGATGATATGGCTGATTATGTGATCCTGTATATTGTTTTGTAGGCTTTGTATTGATTATTTTGGTTAGATTTGTGCTTGTACAGGATGTATTTGAGCAGGTTGTATTTTTTGTTTTTGTCCAGTTGCAGAGAAAACTCTGTCGAAATTTCTATAGAATCCATAGGTTAATTATGAGCTTTAGTTTGTATTACTATTGACGGAGGTTATTTATTAGAAAAATAATCAGGTACGTCACACTTGGTATCAGAGATTCGTTATGGGAATTTGAGATTCGTTAAATTTTGAGGACGAAATTTTTATAAGTGGGAGAGAGTTGTGAGGTTCCGGATTAAGACTATAATAATTAGAAGGTAATTAAGTTGACATAGGTGTATTGTGGTAAAAATGTGTGGGAGGAACCGGATTAAAAAGCTCAAAGAGCCAGAATCGGTAAATCGGAAATGAAAGTTGTAAACCGTGAAATATTTCTATGTAAATAAGATTTTGGATTTTAAATTATGATAATCATGACTTATCAAGATTATATAATAAAAAAATAAGGTCCAAAGATGTGAAAGATTGGGTTAGGATAGTCAAAACAGGTCCCGAACGGCAAAAACGCGACGTAGGCTTGCTGCAAGCTTGCCGCGGGCAAGACCCATGCCCTCTGTGCCCTCAAGCCCACCTATCGAGCCAAAAATCCAGATTTGCCCGTGATCACTGTGCTCTCTCCAGCGCAGCTAGCTCGAGCCGACCATGGTCGAATGCTTGCGCTCGCCGCGTGCTCGAGCACAAGTCTGTTTTAAAGCCGCATCGGGCTTCTTTTTCCTCATTTTCCCACGAGCCCAGAAGCTTCTAGAGAGAGAGAGAGGGCTAATTCTAGTGAGAGAAGGGAGGAGATCGAGGCCTTGGAGTCCAAATCCATCCGAGAGCTTGTTATAAAGGTGAAAGCACGCGTCGAGGCAAGTGTTCTCATACTCACTTCTCGTTCCCTTTCGATGTTTCGCTTGATTGTATTGGGTATTCTTGTGTCGATACCCACTATAAATGTTAGAATCATGAAACCCAAGACTAATGACCAAGGAGTATGTAGTTACTTATCCGAATTATGTCTGATCCATTTGGTTTGGTTTCATTGAAACCCTAACCCACAAAATTGGAGATTTTCCATTTTCCTTCCTTGTATCATGAAATTAACCTCAAAATGTGAATCCCCACGTCCCAATGATGTATGTATGTCGGCTGCAGGTTCGATTTCACACGTCTTGACCCATTCGTGACGTTCGAGCCCTCTAAACGGGGGCTGACACTGTTCACCCGAGAGCCAAGGGGGAAATTGCATGCTTTTACCTTCATAAAATGTTGAAATGACTCTAGAATATGAATCCCCGCATCCCAATTGTATGTATATATCGACCGGATGTCCGATTCCTCAAGATCTAACCCGTTCGCGGCATCCGGGAGATTTAAAAGTCCCCTGTTACTGTTCATCCAAAAATGAATGGGAAAAATTGCATGCTTCCATCATTGTATTATGTTAAATTGACTCAAAATATGAAACATCGTGTCCAAATTGTGTGAACGTATCCACCGGACGTCCGATCTCACGAGTATCGAACCGTTTGCGGTGTCCGGATGTTCAAAAAGGAACCTGACACTATTCACCCGAAATGAGATGAGAAATATACATGTTATGCCCTCGTTTAATTGTTATGAAGTGACGCCTAATCGTTTGAACGAAAATGTAAGCCCTAAAAATGTGTATCCATGTGCCGGAAGCAAGGAAATGAGTCCAGAAGGCTTCTAAAATGATACGTGATTATCGAAGGTATGAAATTCGAAATTCTCTTGTGAACATGAATTGAATTGTAATGATGGGATTGAGTCCCACAGAAAGTTGTGAACTGAGCAAGTAAATGGAAGGGAAACCACATTGTGCATTGTGATGGAATGATCTCCCGAATGGAGATGTATGTGATGGGAATGGGATTTCTTGAGTTGTGAACATGTATGGCAAATGTGGATTTCCCTCTCCAAGTGTGGAAACTAACCTTGAAACTAAGACCATGATTCATAGGGGTAGTATTCTTTAGCTTACCATGTCCATTGCGGTGTGAACCTGTGAGGTTCCCAAATCAAAAATAGAATTAACATGAGGAAAGGCATATCTTTAGAAT